>JAAAKQ030509450.1:0-19812 GCA_010016005.3 Zanna intricata | reverse complement strand
ACACACGCTACAATTCATTCATTTCATCCTCTGAAGATATAACCTAACGGTGGTTCCGGAGGTTAAACAAAAAAAAAAAAAATCATCTACAATTCCTCATAAGTTAGATGAAATATATTAATCGCATCCACTCTTTTACAGTAAAGTAGATGACCTTACTTAAAATACTGTACTAGAATGAAAAAACCATAGGAGTATCAATAAAAAATTCTTTCTGAGCAGCTACGGAAGTGTGAATTTTATATTAATATTATATTTATATAACATATAATTTACGCTTATGACGTGGTCTAGATTAAATATCTTTGAAATTCTGTTTATTAATTTGATTATAATGAAACGTTAATATTACTAGCATATTACATTAAAACGTCTTTAAATTAAGGTCCTATTATTGATATAACTTTTTGCTCATTATGAAAAAACGGAAGATAACAAGCGTCGATGTAGTGTTTTATTAATGTTGTTATTGTCCAGTAGGTTTAGAAATGGGAAATATAGATGGCAACAACGTTTACAGCGCGATCTGAAAGCTCCTTGGGGCATCCTGCTGACTAATTGTCTCTTATGGGAGATAGCGCCCCCATAATGTCCCACAGAATGTTATCAAAGAAGTGCAACCCTTCCGTTGTCGTTACTACATACACTTCATTCTGACATTGACGTCATAATAAAAGTAAATGCACAAAGTAAAGGCAGGCAGCCCCTATCCCTATCCTAGCAGAACGTATGGTTTCTCAGATTAAAGAAGAAGCTTTTATACGGCATGGTTCATATGAGTTAAGCGAATACGGGAAAACAGTTTCCATTTACTTAAATTATTTCTTTTGATTTAGGTTTATTCATCTGATAACGTTATAACAAAACAAAATAATTGTCTTCAAAGCTTTGGAAGAATAAATAAATTTTATGTTAAGTGTTAATGAAAAAGTTAATTATGTTTTTTGACGTAATTTTGATTAAGGTTCATTAAAGCGTGCAAATAAAGATTTAGGTTTTTTCCGTCTTCTATTTCTGTTTTGCGTCCTTTTTATTTAAATATTTATAAGTAATAGTTTTAAAAAATATTTTCTAAAATAAATAAAAGAAAAAAAAAATAAAATAAGGAATAATCTTAATTTCAGTCAAAATAAACAAAAATATGCAGTAATGCGTTCCTTTAAAATGGTTTAGTCTAATTTTATTTTTAGCCGATTATTATGTTATTGTCTAATATTATTCTCTCTCCCGGATCCGAACCCGCAACTAAGTTTAGACACAGCTCCAGGGGGAACCATCACCTCAAACTAACTACCTGTCGAGAACTAATGTCCCCTCAGGTCGAGCCGAGACTCGGTCTTTGACCGATCTTTAACTCGGTCTTTATTAGCCATGCCTCTAATGAGAGAATCCCCTCAGCACTGAGTAATTCAGATGTTCATACATATCGGAATAAATGTGTATTTTCTGTACGAAAGATTAGCCGTAACGTTTATTTCTCAGCTTGAGTTTTTAAGTTTGATTCTTAGGTTGTTAGGAAGTTTTGTCGTTTTATTCATAAATGGATTAAGTAAGGTGATAACTTTAAAACATCGTGGATAAAAGCAGCAGGCAAATCACACAGGTACAATCATAGTTTTTACACGAACAAAAAAGGCTACCCGCATCCTGTCTTAATAGTGCTTATTCAAATATATTTGAAACTTGTAGATCGACACCTTACTTCTAACTAAACTACCATAGAAATCTGATTGTATAGAGAAAATCAGCTTGTGTATAAAAATTGTTCCTTTGCTTATTAACTCTAAAGAAATGTTTCCTTTAATATCAAATACATGTCTCAAAATTTTTAACTTTTACTCTTTTTAAAAACGGATCTGCTGTTTGAGCAGTGTGGTTAATCTGCCAATGGTAACATAGTTTATTCTCAAAATACGAGAAAGTTTAACTTTGAAATTAGTATTGATATATCAGTTTTCTTTATCATAAATATTTATTAGCATTTCGTTTCTATATGCTTGTATATGATTACCATTTGCATGGAGATATAAAATTCCCAAAATTTTAATCTGTTACATTACTATTTGTCTTAATGAAACAAAAACTTGTACAAATTCTAATTTGTGCTACGGTTCTTTGGTTTTAGTGAATTAAAAAAAGTCATATGACGTATTTTGGACTATTGCACAAAAATTAATTTTGCAACCAATTTAATAATTTAATTTTCTACTTCTGTGCTAAAAATAAAAAATTTTAATTTTCTACTTCTGTGCTTGAAAACTATTTTCTTCCAGAACCAACAAATATATAAAAAATAAAATAATTTAAGTTAAAAAGAAAGAAAAATTTATATAGACCTACATCAAATTTGTCAGGATGGGTGTATTTTTATGGCAAAAAAATTATATATGTGTATGAAATTGTGTTATTTTAAATGTATTTTTTTTATCTGAAATGTAAGATTTTCATAAACTATATTCTTCTTCATTCTACAAAATATAGTTCTTCAAAACTCCTCAACCCTCATTCGATGTTAACGATAAGTACTGTCATCAGTTCCCTACATAAATGAGTCACCGAACAAATGTTCGTATAAAACTGATTACCCATTCCGAAGATATAAAGCAGAATAAATGTACATAAAGGAGTGGGCGCGCGCACACACAGTTTTGTAAGAAGTTTATTTTATACGAATGTTGGTGACCAAAAGTATCTGTGCGAATGATCCCCTGATTTAAAAGATTATGTCAGCAGATCAAATCTGATCCGCTTTTTCTCTGTTACGTACAGTAATAGTCAGAAAATAAAAATCAATATTCTTAAATACTCTTTTTTTTGATTTCGACTTTTTTCTTCCCTTATTTTAAATAGAAGGAATTACTTATTATTACACACACCCTTTATTATAAAAAAAATACTGTATTTTGTTTACCAGCTATTTTTTCAAATTTGTGTGAAAAATTATACAATTCATTTAAAGATGAGTTATAATAATTTACCATCTACTATCAATATTTGAATAACATCTATCGTGAGTTTCACATTTTGATTTTTGTTTTTTGGTCGACTACTGGAACTCTCGCTTTTTCTTCTCGTTGTTTGTATTTGTGTCAAGGCCATACGTTTGCCAACTTACAACTTTCTAGTACGACGATACATCGAGAAGTGTCCGTGATACGTCTGTTTAGCGTGGACAGTGGACGTATGACAGAGGATATACTGAACCGACATTTTCTCTATTCACTATATTAATTAAATTTTTTGCTTGCCTTTTGATTATGTTATTATTCTAAAACGGTCTAAGAGATTATTTACTGTAAAATGAAAGTATTAAATATTTAAGATTTAATAAAAAGATTAATGGATCAACACGTTTTTTTTTATTATAACCATCCGCTTTAAATCATACTATAACGTTTTAGAGATCAAATCACTTATTATTGATGTATAACAAGAAAAGATTCCTTAAAATGTTGTTAAATTAACTTCTTTATCTTTTAAAAAGAACCGATGAATTTAAGAAATCATTAATAAAATTTAAGTATTTCTGTATCTTGGCTATGATCTTGCTTTTATACTCGTTTAAGTATGTATATTCACCGCTTCATTTTATAGATTATATATAGACTACCGCAGTCATAATTTCATTTTCATTAAAATTGTTAAATATTTTTTCCTTCATAATTTAACATTCCCATTTATTTTATAACACAGATATATTCCAATACCACAAATAAATTCAGATCGAATTTTTCTCTTTTTTATGCGCTATAAAAACTTTTGAAATTATTCATTTGAGTTTGTTTTTAAGTCATCATTCATGGCGGTTCCATTGTAAACAGCGTTATAAAAATTTGTTTTATCTGACATATGAAGCAGATCCACACCATTATATCGAAGATATAATCGACAAAAAGAGTAGCAGTTGTAATGCGTGCGTTGGCTGTTCACCAGGTGGCAGCACTTTGTTGTGGATCACACCTGCTGGACTACGTGGGTAACAAAAATACCATTCAACGGAGTTCAAGTAAACTAATTTGGTGGTAAAATATTTATAATTTAAAATTTTATTTTATAAAATAAAACTAGGCGGCAGAGTCGTCAAACAAAAAATATTTACTTTTAAGTTGTCTTATGTTATTTAATTTTTTCAACTTTATCCTTTGGTAATGAGTTTTGGAAAACTTCACAATTTTACATCCGATCTGTTTCTATTATATTATTCTTTAAGAAATTTAAATTTCGATTTCTAGAGAAACCACCCCAAAGAATCCTTACCTGATACAGATCCAGTTAAATTTCCTGACGCAATTACTTTTAAAGGAAGATGTTTAAGTGAGGAAGGAAGTGTAACGTACTCATATTGTTATTTGTTTATGTAAATTAAGTATTGTCTTGGGTATATATTTTTATTATGTAGTATAGGTGTAACGTGTGCCTAGTGTTAGAAGAAATGCTGCAACTAACTCAAGTGGAAAATTTTCTCGATGTTTGTTCCTGACATTATTGTCGGTCAAGCTGATACAAATGAAATGGAAATTGATAGAAAAGTAGGACTGGAAACTGTTGTAATAAAGATTCATGCGTTTCTGGTAAACTTTAAAATTAAAATGATTGTCTGTCGAAAAAATGTAATAATTGAATAAAATGTAGAAACATTTTAAAAACGTATGTTCAAAAATATAAAACATTCTACCGCAGTTTTGTTAATGTAAAGACAAACAAACTATTATCAAAAGTGTAAACTATGTCATGTTTCCTTGATTATTAATATCCTTAAAAGAAAATTATTTTGAAAGAATTTTATTTAAAAGCAGTGGAGTAATTATTTTTTTTTATCTTAATTGACTACATTTTGTTAACATCAAGTAAAATCATACTATATTAGTTTTTTGAATTCATAGCAACGATGGAATTTATTTTTTTCTTATAACTAAAGTGATAAAATGATCCTATTCGTAGATATAATCACCTGTATTATTGTATCAGTTGATCAGACGAGTCCGTAATTATTTGTGGCTAGTTATAGATAAGATAAGCTAGATTCTCGGAAATCCAGTTACTGTACGAGTATACTAACGATTATTTTATTATTAAGCATATTAAATTCCTATTTTTGTACTCCCTAGTTTAATAATAATTCCTCCTCCTCCGTTATAATGGTTGTGTTTAAATTCATGCGTTAACAAACTTCATTGTAGAAAAAGTCTTTAATGATCTTAATTTAGTATAAATTTTAATTCGTATGTTATTGAAATTTCCAGCCTGAAAACATTTTATTACATTGCTTTATTAAAAAAGGCATTCTCGGTGTGTAATAAATCCACACTGAATGAAAGATTTAAAAAACATTTTTCATAAAAAAAATTCATTCATTATCCGATTATCTTAAGTATAGGAGGGAAAAATTTAGTTTTTACTAATCATCTATCATATTTGAAGTTTCATAAGACTTATTATACTTTTTAACTTCTATTTACAGATGCCAAGTAGGGATTAAATTAAATAAAAATTTATTTAAGTAAAATTTTCTAGATTTTTTGAAAGTTTGACGGACTCTAAAATTTATTAAATTACTTGGATCCATAATCCAAATCTTAGAATCTTTCTCTATCATCAACTGTTGATTAGTCCATGAATTTCTCCAGTCAATATTTATATATTTAACATGTAACGATAAATTTTTAAACTATCCATATAAGATATTTTTATTTATATGAGAATGCCCCTTTGGGTATTATAGCACAAGATAAGATCATATTAAGATGAACTTTAAAAAATCAACTCTGAAAAGTAAAAGAAATATGTTTAAAAAAAAAAAATTTTTGAATTTTGAAATAAGTTCTTTGAATTGTTGAAACAGCACTTAAATTAAAAATAATTCACTATTCTTAATCTGACACAGAATTCCAAAAGTTGAGTTTAAGAATTGAGAAAGTAACAGTTTGTTACCTTCAGGCTTTTTTTGAAGTTGTTTTATTATTATAGTCTTTTATTACGTTATTGTACATTACAGTTTTAATTTTATTTAAAATATGAGGCTTACAAAAGTGCTGCCCGTATGACGAAACATTTTTTACAGTAAGAAGCGGGTATTTTTATTTTTTTACTTAATAATTAACCTGTTTTCCTACAATTTTATTGAATTTATGTTAATTTATTTAATATCAAATTAAAAACAAGCTATACACCATTACAGTATCAAATGCTATACAAAATAATATGAATAAAACAAAATTAATAATTTATTCAAATCGCTGTGTAAATAATTTTATTTTTTGTTTAAAAATTCATTCACTGAAGTTTTCTGCAAACAGTTTAGAATGGGACCACTAGAGAAATTTCCTCGAAAAAAAATTCCCCCTAAAAATATCAAACCTACCCGTTTTGTAATCTTAAACGTATATAGAAAAAAAAGAATTCTGCATTTATAGTTGAGATGTTTTGCTTTTGCTGAAATCAATTAGAAACACTGAATATTGTGTACAGCTAATTTTTTTGGTTAATTTTATTTATTTTTATATTTTCAAAGGGTATAGAAAATACATAAAAATGAAACCGAATTTTAAAATGGAGACTAAAACTGTTAATATTTTAAGTTATACTGAAAAAGCTAGATTATGTTATCTGGAATGATTATAATAACTTATTGTTTCACTTCAATATGCCAACTACCAGATATAGTGCAGTATTGGTTACATGTTAATCTCATGATAAATAAATACTTTGAGATAAACTGGTTACAGTTACATATGCGTAACGTTTATGTTCCATCAGATAATTGACTTGGATAATTGACTAACGCTTGCGCATATACATAGAACACGCGCACACATTATAGTAACATTTAATATTTATTGGAACTGATGAATAAATAACAACGTAAAATTAATTAATTATTTAAGCTAACCTTGTTTTCTGCAATTGCATTGAAAGAATATTTCTGTTAAATTGTGAGTAAGTAAGAAAGGCTTATCGATATTTCTTTTAGAGCTAAAAATAAGAAATTTGCATAATCGCATGTAACCATTCGTTTGGAATAACTTTTGGTATGATATACATGATTGGAAAAAAAAATCGAGGTTTAAAATCTATTTAATATCTCTTAACATTGATTTAGTAATGGATCACAAATAAAATGAAAGAGGAACTCTGACTGTTTTTCTCTACAAATGTTCTATATGAGCACCTTTTGTTGTGTGGCCACACCAACCGAAAAGAGAGTTCGTCCAATTATTTAATCATCATGACTGTTGTAATGGAAGCAACAGCATCTTCAATCCAGTGACTCAAATCGGGTAGCTCAGTAGACAGAGGAGATGCATACACAATAACCTTTGTAAAACCCTAAAGGAAAAATTGTAGTGATGTCTGATCTCTACCTTGGAACCACCGAAAACAAGCTCTTCATCGGATCCACGCCGGCCAATCCAGTGATCGTGAAAAACACAATTCAACTGATCCCATATGTAGTTATGTCAGTGAGGAGCCGCACTATCTTCTTGCCAAATAATATTTGTTGTGGTTGAGAAGAGAATTATGTATGCAGCATATCCGCATAAATAACTTCTGTTATGCTTGGTTCAGCGGAAAATAAGAGGCAGGAAACCTGTTGTCAGATCATCGCAAAGAAAACGTTTAATTCCGGGAAGTCTTTCGCATTGTAAGAGTTCATAGGGTTTATCAGACTCCTGATATGAATATTATGTGTGCTAACTTTTCCATAAGATGAAATATTAACTAATCATTAAACACAATACAATCAAGAAAGTCGTCTTTGTCCTGTTATATTTCGATCGCGAAGTCGGCACGCACAGCGTAGTAAATAGGATTCTAAACTTAAAAAAAAACGTGGAAGCGGTATGGGCGTATACGTAGGCGTTTTCTTAAAGTATTCTACACTGTCATCATCAGCTCGCTAGTTTGAGGCTAGCGATTTTAGGTCTACGCAGAAAAGATTCCTGACGCTTTAAAATTTTTTTAGACACCTTCAGTCGTTCCGTATTTCCCTTTACGAAGACATCTGGTTGTTTCCAAACAACCAACAAGTAA
This sequence comes from Zanna intricata, assembly GCA_010016005.3. Classification (NCBI taxonomy): domain Eukaryota; kingdom Metazoa; phylum Arthropoda; class Insecta; order Hemiptera; family Fulgoridae; genus Zanna; species Zanna intricata. The sequence goes on along the minus strand of JAAAKQ030509450.1, from coordinate 11,781 downwards.
TGTAAAAGCGTAACACAAGGAGTGTCCTATATAACTAGACTATATTAGAACTCTCATTGATTTTTACTATTTGTTTTATTTAAAATTACATTTTTAAAACTAGATTGTTTTAGTAATTTTTACACGTTTGTTGAGTTCTATGAAAACCGAACGACTTAATTGAAAACAAGACAGACGCGAAACGTACACAGCCATTCGAAGAAATAAAAGAATTCCATGTCGGAATGGTAACAAATGTAAAACAATAAAGTAATTACTTATTTCTGTTGAGAAACAAAGCCATGAGTACGCCAACTATAACGGGTAAGAGGAATAAATACATCATTATATCGGTGTATTATACTAATCTATTTACAAATTATGTATTCTGTATAAGAGAATTCGATGTATGTACACATAAATTCGAATGTATACATTCGATGTGTACATACACAAAATATATACATCAATATATTTTTATATTTACATTATATATATTTAATGGAATTTTCTGTGTGGATTTTAATTATAGAATAGAATTTAACTTTGGTTATTCCAAATAATTTGTATTATTGTATTTATCAAAACTGTTTTATTTTATTCAGCGAAAAGGTAGCAGGCCAAAGAAAAACTTAAAATATTTTGACGATATTTTTTCCATTTTACTGCTTAAAAGTTATTTTTGTAATAAATTCGAAATTTTATACCGAACTTAGTCGTAGTAATTATTCCCGAGATGCGAGGTATACCATTAACGAATTCAATTCTTTGTCTATTAATATAACTTAATACAGATTAAATGTTCTCGATTAGAAAATAAATTATAATTAACCATCGTATCTTGAGTTACTTCTAACCTAATGATCCTGAACAAAGTGCGCTTCAGTAATGTAATCCTTAAATGCCAAAAAGAGAGAGATTTAAGATTTTATTTATAATAAACGACGAACTGAGAAAATGGAGTTAGCTGAAGTGGATAAATAAATTATAGATAACATTTCATTAAGATTATCATTGGGTAAAAGCATCTGCAAGAACCTGTAGTGATGGAAAATGTCTAAAGAATGTGTATAATTAAAAACAAAATAAAAATCGTAGCATCATCGGAGCGAAGCCATTATCACTTAAAAAAATATTATTCTGATTTCACAATAGCTCAAGTTATTAGATCAGGTTTTTTGAAGTAACTACATGGTAGATGGAGTTACTTCTGTGATTTAATGAAGTGCTTATTAATAGACACTTATTTAAAAAATGATAAAATAAATTACTGGATTCATTTATTATTAGTCAATTTCCAACACATCTAGCAAATGATAACTATAAATAACAAAATCCGAACTCTCCTACTTATGTAATTATAAAAGATATGATGAAATAGTATATTTTAAGAAAATAAAATAAACGTATTTTTATTATTTTAGATATTTTTATTTGTATTAATTGTATATCATTTTGTATCGATAATTGTTTAATATTTTAAAGTAGTTATATCGTTGTTTAGTTAATCGTTTGGCATGATATCGGAGAGCTTACTAATCCTAAAATTATCTTTCAACCTAATCCTTTAAAATTACAAATCCTAAAAATTTTAGTCTCTTCTAGTTCTATATAATTAAAAATGGTATTATTAAATGTATGAAATTATTAAACTTAGAGCAGATTTAACAAAGTGAAACTTAAAATTTTAGACACGTTTAGACCTGTTTTTTGTTATGGAAGGGAGAAGTGAAAAGTCTACAAGACACAATAATCATATATATGATTATGCAAATATGGAATAAGTAATGAGAATAAAGATTTAAATTTTAAAAACAAATAAACTTTATTCTTTAAAAAATAAGAAACATACTTAAAATAAAAATACATTTAAAAAGTGAAAACGCTGTTAATAAATAATAAAAGATTGTCTCGATGAAAAGTCTAGGATTTTATTCTTAAACCATCAATCTTTTAATTTTACACAGTAATGAATCATTAAAGTGTTATACAATTTATTGTGTCATTTGACTCACTTTAAAATACTCTATTGGTATTTTACGTAAAATAAAAAAAGGAATTCTGTGCCTGTGATCTAATCTCTGCAATATTTATTTTACTTTTCAGCCTAGATAAGGCTCTAGGTCTAGAAGGGAAAGTATTGTAATCGGTTCAATTTGAGAATATGCGGTTTTCACCGGTTCTTGACGTTTTGACACCTAAGGATCTCAAAAAATTGGATGGAAATTTACCGAATGTTAATGTACATGTGTGTGTGTGTGTGTGTGTGTTGGCTTCTAAATCACCTTATATCTCCAGACCTACAGGACCGATTTTGACCAAACTTGGTCAAATTACTTCTCTATATAGGGAATTAATGGTATTAATCTTCAACTTAAAAGATCAAGGGGATGAGACTGTAGAGCATGGTCACCCTCAATGTCCCGAGATTTTGCTTAATAAAGGTCGTATTTTTCTTAGGCATATTTGTTAACAATTAAAAAATAACAATATTAGCAAAAAAATATTGTACAAAATCGCAACCTCACTCCAAAATTACTGTAAACTAGCGGCTAAGTAGGCATACTGCGTCAATAGTTCCCCCTATCACCACAAGGAACGCTAGTGTCAGTCCGCCAACTTGAAATTTCCCTTTTTCCCTGTGAGAAATTCCCTTTTCCCTCGTTCTCTTGGACCAGGAAATTTGAAACTCTACAAGGTTGCCAATCAAATTATTTTTTACACTTTAAATAGTTATTATTTATTTAATTTAGTTAATATTTCAAATGTTGGTAGTTATTATTTCAAAGGTTGATAGCGCTGTAGTACAGCTGTTGTAGTCGTCTGCTATGTTGAGAATTAAATAAATTAATAATATTTAAAGTGTAAATAAATAACTCGATATGGCTGGGTCTCGGACTCGATCGTCCGGTTGACTCGGTACTCGGTGCGTTAAACCTCGCGGCTACACCAGTCTGTCGACTGTGCATGCTAAATTTATTGTATGTAAGTTGTAAAATTACATTAGTTTAATAAGTACTGACCGTCGGTGTGAGTATCGCCACACCCGTGCGAATTAAATACGGTATATATGTACGCTTTAGTTGACTCATTGAATTAAACAATCAAAAAAATATTATATTTAAATAAAATTATAAATATTTTACATTAAGTGGTTTTTGAAACCGTACATCAGAAAGAATAGTTGTAGGACTTGTCCTACAACTATTCCTAGTGTTGTCACTAGGAATCACCTAAAAATGTCCTAGTGTTGTCCTAGAACAGTGTTATCGGCTTTTTTTTAATAATTGTTGAACGCATAGTGTTATAATATTGAACCGCGAAACCAAATGTTGAAAATAATTCATTCAGAATTCAATGCAATAAGACAATTTATAACAGAAATATTAAATATGAAAAAAAAAATCTTGAGTTTGGAAGAAAAAATGCATAGTTACAGGAGAAGACACTAAGAAAAATGTACTAATGACAAGTTCCATCGGTGCATCCACTTTACTGCTTGTTGGAATAGTGTAAGGCTGCTTGTTGAAACTACTGAGAGGTTGAAGTTTATTCAAATAATGATATATCCTATAAAAAACATACACTTTTGAAAATATTTAACTTTGTTTATTTAAGTATTAAAATATAATAATTTGTAATAAATGTAATTAATATGTAAGATTAGGCAGTATTTAAACCGGTTAGTACATGTTAATGCGTGTAAGGAAAACAATACATAGCCAAGAATCATTCTAGACAGCATTATCCATCAGTATCACGGTTAAAATTGAATGATTTTTAAGATTTTCAAAAAATTTCAACAAGAATATGCTGATCTTGTATTATGTGTAATATTCTATTTAAATACTGATTTACAAGAATTTATGTAAATTATTAAGGGTATTATTTGACGTATCATAAAATCACATTTTTTTAAGTGAATAATATTCAACTTAAGCTCGAAGCTTGTACCGTGAAGGTATGAAATGGAGATTTTGTACTATGAAAAATGCCATGCCTGACCGAGATCTCCGAATTAAAGACCGACAAGCTATCGTACAGTCACGAAGATCGACTATTCGAAATATTTTACACTATTCAATAAATAATTTCATGGACTACATAGTGTTGCTAAATTTTAGATATTAAGAATGGTCTGTACTAAAATTCCTGGATATAATATTGTTAAAAACCTATGAATAATAGATTTTATCTGAAGTGAAAGATCAAGATAACAGGATTTTTTTTTTAATAAAATCCCTTAGTTATTTTTCAAGATTGTCGGTATGAGTCTGAAGTACGATCAACAGCTAAGTTTGTTGCATTTTAAAAATCCCGGTGTCATTATTTTAATAGTTGAGAAAAAAAAATTATACTTACTGTCTTAAAAATAATGGTGAAGTGATAACAAAGATAATTAAAATAAACTTGAAATCATTTAATAAATTAATTGTAAATAATAGCAACCAATAAATAATTTTAAGTAAATTTTGATCGAATCACTAGAAACTGTACAGAGGGATTGCTTGAAATTAGTATTGGGAAAAAGAAACAAAAACCTAATGACAAGACGTGTAGTATTTACATTAAACTAAAGTAAAAAATAAAGTTTTATTAAATGTTTTTTTGTTCTACGAATGATATCGGTAAAGGTGAATCACAAATTAATTAAAAAGGAGTCGTGGAAGAGTGAAACAGAAGTCGGGATAGGTTTGCGTTACTCAAAACCGTATGATCCACTCGTTAGAATAACAATAAAAAAACCTGATGCTTTTAATTTATAATAGTACATAAATAATGTACTATTCTTAGCGAACTCTATGCATTAAAATAATATAGGATGGCCTATCTTTTACCTTTACAAACTATCGACAAATAATACACCCAATTATGCGTCACACGTAAAACAAACTATGATGTAGTAGTGATATTTCATCTTATCATTACATCATATATCTTTTATTTGTTCAGTAAATTTTTTTTGTAACGTTTATTAGCCGATGTTTCCTTACTTATATTTATACATTGAGTGAAAGTAAAAATTCTCAAAAATTACTAAGTGAAATTTTCGCAGGTTAATTAATTATATTATATACCTACTAACCTAAATTATTTCTGTTATATATTCCGTTAAGAAAAAACAATTAAAAGTATAAGGAAGTTATTAAAAGTGAAGCTCCTACAGCAGTCACCGAGGCTGAAGAATTCCCCTGACAGAAATTGTATGGTTTTTCTTCTCTTCTTTAATAATAAAAGTAATTTAATAAATCCTCCATGTATTTGTTAACATAGTTTAGGAAAAGCGATTCTAATTTGAGATTTTTCCATAATCGGGAATTTAGTTAATTTAAACAATTTTTTTTCTCCTTAAATTTAATTATACAATTTTCTCACACCAAAATAAGCATAAAAATCAATTTTATAGTCTTAGTTAAATTGATTATTAATTTATAGTACTTATCATTAATAACAGCGCAATTTTTTTTTTAATAGGCTTATAGTTTATGTAGGCTGTATTATTTATCACACGTTCTAATTTGATCATCACAATATTTTATTGTTATTGATAATGTTATCAGTGATAGATAAAATATATAATTTATTGGATTTCATTGCTCCAATTAACGTTAATTACATCATCATGATTTTTTTAAGATGATGATTATGAGAAATTTGAAAGTATTATCATAATGTAGTTTAGAAAATGTACATTAAAAAATTACCTAATATTATGTTAAAATTTATAAAATAAAACATTATTATTTAAAACAAAAAAAACAACCTGTGAATTTCTCATCGTTAAACCGTTCTTTTATTTTCAACCTCGTTTTTGAATAATCAGTCGACTTAATATCTTAACAAAATTACTACATCCTACGACCTCAGATAGCTGTTTTCTAAATTCTAATTTTTATAGTTTTACTGTTCTCCGCACATCCTTCCAATATCAAATCTACTAAAATTGAATTTTTTAATATTTGGCGCCAACGGACCTAGGCGTCGTTTTCAAAATTCTTCCACAAACTTCTGTTATCTTTATTTGACTTATGACCTCATATTTTATCAATCCACCTGATTTCCATCAATCTTATATTATATGAAGCTGTTTTTCAAAGGTCGTTATTTTAGGTTTCGTTACTGTAAGCTGCTACACTCCACACAAACGTATTTAAGAATATCTTTCTAATTACTGAATCCGTATTTAAAACCAGGAAGTTTCTTATCTGCCCTCCTTGCTTCCTGCCGGTTTGTTTTTAATTTCTACCTTACTTTAATCCTTTGTACTTTACAAGTATAGTGCAATCTTCTATAACAGAAAGTCCTTTCTGTTATACTTCATTACCTTTATTTTAGTTTTGTTTATTTTCAAACTAAATTTCTTTCAAAACAATAAATCTACGAAATTCAGTCTTTTCTCTGCAAAAGAACGATATTATCGGCTAACGTTAATACTTTCTATTTCTCTTTTTCTAGGATACTGACTTTGCATTTAATTTTGTCTTTCAACGCTTGGATTGTTTCTAAAAACAAGTTGAGTTCCTATTTCGTCCTACTCCTTTCTGAATCGGAACTTACCTTTCTTCATCCACTAATCTTATCGTTGCAACTGGATTCTTTTACAGATGTTTGTCTATTTCCTCATACTTCAATACAGTTATTGTTGAAATTTTTAAAGAGTTTCTTCCGTTCTGCCTATCGAATATTTTCTCAAGATAACGTACTAAAAATCCCAGGTAAATGACTTTGTTTTTATCAAGCCTGCCAATTAAGATTTATATGAGGTATAGAATGGACTTCCGTGAATCAGTAACTTTTTCATGAAACCGATCTGGATTCTATCTAGTACACGTACTACCAGACACTTATTCGACTGTAAATTATTCAGGTGATATGTATTCAACTTCTTAAATTTTTTTTAAGCACCTCTATATCCAAAGCAAACAGTTGAATCACATTTTTACGATTTGATGTATATTAATTTTTATTATTTTTGCAATTATACATTTTTTTTTTTTATTAGATGACCGTCTATGTTATTAACACATTGTGGTATTTATATACTGCTGTTCAACTTTGTAATTTATAGTATTTATTGTGGACCTAGAAACATTTGAACGTCATTAAAACGTTCAATAATCATTAAAATTATAAATAATTTTCAGAATATCTAAAAATTATTCTAGAACATACCTAATAAGGACATTGATGATGTAAATATATTCAGTCACCCTCCTTTTCAGTTATTTTCTTTTTTTATCACGTTGGGTAAAAATTATTTATTTTCGTATTTTTATCAGTTCTAAATTAATTATTCAATAAAATCGTTATCTATATTATTGATTTTTATTCCGATACGTACTATTAAAGATGGATAATTACTTTTATAGTGTACCTGTTATCTTTAATTGAAATCAGAATTTATCACTAAAAGTTATTATTATATATATTTTTTTTATAAGTTATTGTTAATCAAGTTAATTTGTTTTGGAATATTAATAATGATATCAATTTATTAATATTGTACGATGTTAATGGCAAAGGTCTTTCCATTTTATATATCTTTGCCAGCCGTAATTCATGTTATTTTTTTTTTCATGTTTACTTTCGTGTAGGCTACGTTAAACAATATTTTTTATTATACAAGTAATATTATTCTGCGCATTAGTTTCATCTACCTTTAAATCTTATTTTGAATTCTGAACCAATTAAATATTATAATTTGTTTTAAGTGAATGTTGATTACTTATAAAGTACTTAACAACAATAATACTATTATATTGTTCTCGGTTCCTAATTGCAAGATGTTGTAATTGAGCGCACATGCGCGTTAACAAATGGAGATCTCGTGTTCATTTGTATGTCTCGCCGGAAACAAGACTTTTATCACCACTCACCACCCTCGGTTATAGTAATCTTTTGCCAACTGTCCACCTTCCTCTTCAACGTAACGCTCTGAAGACATTTTATATCTGATACGTTGTCCGACTATAATCTGACCGGCGCGAAAATAGAATAACTGTCATTGTATTATTTTAACCGTTATTTTTACTATTCATTTAAGTATATTATCATAAATTTTATGTTATCGTATCAAGAAAACACTATAACTTTGTAAAGAGTAGTATAAATTTTTTTTTTCTGTTATCCATTATGACTTACTATCTTAAGAAATAATATAGTTTTAATAACTTTAATTATTTTAATAAAATACTGTTTACCTCTCTCTCTCTCTCTTACCTTTTCCTATCGCACTCACACACACACTCCTATATATCCCCTTATATATATATATATATATATATATATATATGTTCGCTCGCATATATATTCATGAAGTAACCTAATTGTATATGTTTGTATCATTAACCGTTTTAAAAGTTTATTTTTATCCGACTACGAGTGTAGTGTCTTCATTTGTTACGCTTGTTTGTTAGTACTTCGGTAATCCCAGAAAAAGTTCATCGGTATTTATGAAAAAAATTTCTATAGGATCATTTAAATCACACTGATTGCTTTAGGTATAAAATTATTTGAAGAAAATAACTTAGAAGATAGATAATATTTACTCAGCAATATGAAAACAAAAAACGTTTTCATTTATTAAATAGAATATCATACAAAAACACTGGTAAAACAGATTAAAAATGTGATTATTGTAGGGTTACAATATGCACATTTTTTATTGTAGGGTTTAGGATAAAAAATTAGTTTAATTGAAAGTTAGGTAATAAATTCGAAGATGAATCATAAATAAAAAATGAATGAGTATGGTTATATTAATTTTTTTTTTCATCTATGATTCATCCGTTTATATAGGGATTACATCCCGCTAGCTGAGACTGTATGATATTTATGTATTCATCTAGATCATCGTTTAACATGAACATTTAGAAAAAAGGAACCAGGTAGATATCAAATTTAGGGATCTATACTAGTCAATAGGCAGGAAATTGTAATTATCGGTATATAACAAACTTCTATTATACAAAGTGATTATACAATCGATTTGACACACGGAGTTCAATTTTGCTTAACGCTATTGCGTTAAGCACCATGTTAACTACATGGTTCATCCGAAACCCAATCAATATAAGGTCACCATATTGTCCGGAAAAAGCCAATCGACTGGCAGGCAAATACAAAATAATGTTTAATGACCATGTGAGCAATTTAGTTGTAACCTCTTGGAATATTGCGAATATGTTAGACGGTAAAGCATTTACAAGAATTAGTCCTAGGAACCAAATACTAATAATCAGAAAGAGGCCTCATTCTTGAGCTGTGCATTATCTAAGTAATTATGTTAATCTTTTTGATTATTTAGGTTTCTGGTGTCATTTGTTATGTTACTTTTTCTTTTATCTTATGATTTACTGGACTTTTTATGGATTCTAGTATCTAGTTGGGTAGACTCTATCCTTGCATAAGCTCTTTGATTTATTAATGATATTTTTAGAATGTATTTAATCAGGGTGTTTCAAGGAAACTGCTTTACACTTTGTGATAAAATTTACTAATAGTTTTTACCTACTAAACTGATTGTTAATATAATTTGATACAAAAGAAGAAAAAAAAAAAAACTATAATTTACATCGAAAAATTAATCGAAAATATACTAAACAAGAGAATAACATTATTTTGTAATTATTTAAGAATACTTCTTTGTCATTTGTCGGTTTAGTGAACAATACTTCATGTTTACTTACCACCATAGCTTTATTAAAATAATATAAGTTGTGTAAAACATAACATCTAATTAATCATATATATATATATTCTCACATTTTATGTACAGATTTAATCCAAACTCCTGCTAAAATAAAATTGTAATGCTTACTTCGTTTTCTCATGATTATTAAATAGGAAACATTGAAAAACACCTTGTTTTGCAAAAAATTAAAAGTTGAGATTAGAATCGTATCATTAATTGATTCTGTTGAATTTTTTTATAAAAAAAAAAATCTGCATAATTTGAAGGATTCATTATCCTTGAATGTCTGTTATTTAAATTAACATTTGTGCTTAATGATGCATCTAATAAATTATTAGATTACATTTATCTGTCCGACGATCTTACATATGTAACTAATATAAAAAATTAAAATATCGTCGCTTAGCATCTAATTATCTAATCTAGATTATATTAAGTGAATTACTTTATTAATCATAATAAAGCATTTGCTTGATATTTATGTTATAAAATTATTTGTCGAGTAAGTATAATTAGCTTGCTTGGCTACAGCTCTTAATTTCCAAACTTATTTCGGAAAGTGAAGAATTATGACGGTCTCCCGTTAAACTATTCATTTTATCAATAAAAGCTTTTACATGCAAACATATCCGCCGAAATGCAGGTGATCTTAGCCTTATAAATGACATCGTTCACCAAAGGAAAAATTGACTACGTTTACTACAGGAACTGGCTGTATTGCGAATTTCATTAATATTTAGGGAAAGTAGTTCTGACTGATGCCTTAGCAGCAAACGCCTCAGAACTTTATACTGGTACTAAAAATAGGATCAGAGTTACATATCAGAGATTAAAACATGTTATAACACAAAAAAGTTAAGGACAAGTTGTGTGAAACAGAAAATTAATATATTTTTTGTTTTATGAAATAATATGTATGTATGTGCGATGATGACAATATTGGCGACAGTAATAAAGAATATAAGATAGCAAAATATAATTTAAATATTAAAATATAAATAATTCATGTACTATTTACGAACAATACTGGTCAAATTTTTGAAAATGTTTTAGTGTATCGCTTTGTATAAATCTAACTTTTCCTTATTTATATCTAAATAAGGAATATATATATAATTTTTAATAAACCTCTATTTATTTACAAATAATTTACGAATTCAAAACTACCTCTAGTGATAAAACTTACTACTAAAATATAAAATATATAGTAGGCTATAATGTTATTCGCTAAATAAATATCACGCCAGATTTTTAACTAAGAATCGCATGACAGTTAAAACAGATAATTTCAAATGACTGCATATCTCTCCGTGGCAAATCAAGACAGGTTCTGTTTCCCACATCACGCGTATGGCACTTAATCACGCTAGCCTCCATCTTCTGTTCTTCGATTAAACAAGGTTTCTCTAACATCCGGAACCTTATTAGATGTCGTATAGAAGATTTTCCTTTAAATATTTTATACAGTAATATATATATGCTTTTTCATTAATAAACTGACGATGCTTAGAATAACGTTCGTCTATTGCGTTATGTTTACTTAGCCCTAAAAGAGACTATTTTGTTTACTTATATCATAAAGGGATGATGTACTTAATACTAATCTGTCTGTTTAATAACTCCAGTTAATCCATTAAGATTTTTTTATTGTTAGTTTCACCTCTAAATATTTTGTTTGTCAGCAATAACTTTTTATAAATGGGGAATAAATTTCGGGAAAGTTTGAAATATTTTCCCTGAGTTATGAAGATGATAAATTCAATAAACAAAGAAATCCGGCTCAACTGCTTGTCTCCATGTAAATAATAATATTCGATAGTCCATTTCTATCACTTTTTAAGTATTTTGCTCTGCATAAATCCACTTTTAGGATTTTTTTTTGCGTAGGAGGAGGAAAAAGCTCTACCAGCCGTTATCTGCCCGCACAGATGACAGTGTGGGGCTCTCACCCACTAAAATACCTCCCCCCTTCCTCTCACAAGGGCGGAATCGCCTCTCGGTATAACATCAGCCAGTCCTGGGTGTCATGGTAGCAGATTACCCCTGCCTGCTACCCTTCCCGTTTGGGCTCCTGCAGTGGAGCCCCCCTTTGGGGTCCTCTTGGCATC
>JAAAKQ030509439.1:0-19813 GCA_010016005.3 Zanna intricata | reverse complement strand
ATTCACATTCATACACGTCATCCTCATTCATCCTCTGAAGTAATACCTTACGGTAGTTCCGGAGGCTAAACAGATAATAGAGAAATATAGGCATTGGATAAAAGAAGACTGGAGAAAAAAAGATAAAAAAAGACTGGAGATGAATCACAGTATTGTGTGTAAAGTATTGTAAATGTAATATGTTTGAAGAGATAATAATGAAAAGTTGCTCCCAAAACATATTCACTGCATAAAGTATTTAAAAATAATTTTTTCCTTTCATTATAATGTCATTTATTTGTGCTATATGAAGATATGATAAACATTTACCTTTATCAGAAAAGAACATTATACTGTGACTTGAAAAAAGTTTGAGGAGATAGAGCTGCAGGTTTTTCAGGATGTTGCTTGCTATATGTTTCAATTAGTTACTTGTTATTGAACAATTTGAAAATTCTACCACTAGATCAATCTAGAAACTGCACATATTAACCATGTTGAAAAGATCTGTTCAATTTGTAGGGGTTGACTCAGGAAGATTGAAATAAGCTAGTTTCTTCATTTAAACCAGTGAAGTTTCATGTTAGAAGAAAAGTAACTAATTGACTTTATGTTTAATTGAATATAAATGTTATTTAGAAATGTTTAAATAAATAAATTTCTAAATTATATAAGAAAAGGAGAATATACACAGTATTAAAAATTTATAATAAATGTGAATATATATTTTAGGCAATAAATTAGTGAGTTTAAAAAAATCATATTTAACAGGGAAGGTTGTAGTTTTTATATTTATTTTGTTTTTATAATTCATGTTTGTCCATTTAAAGATAATGATTTTTTAATTATCTACGTTGGTTTGTCTTATTTCAGGATGAGAGTTGTATTTCAAAGATGGTTAGCAAAACTATCTATGAAGTGGTGTATTTAACAGTTATTAATTTTGGATTAGATTTTGTAAAAGATGAACCCAGTATATATTCATTAACAGCTTCTTTAGTTAAAGATGATTATATAGCAAGTTGTTTTTGGAGTTGTAAAAATGAAGGATTAATATTAATATTAGAAGAGGCAGAAATGTGGTTTCCTGCTGTTTGGAAACCAGCTATAGGTATATTATCTTCACTTGCATGTAGAGGAAAAAGTGATTGTGTACAGGTAATTTCGTTTATTGTTATTTTTGTTTATAATGTTAGAATAATTATTTGTATGTATGTAATAGCTACATAAATGCAACTGGAATATAAGGAATGTAATGACACAAATAATTTTTCACTTTATTTCTGACACCATCTACTTAATTAAATGAACTGTAGAAACAAAAAATATAATCCTTTTTGAGTGATTGGCAACACTGATTGGTTCACACATACGCAGTAGCTTTAAGTGGTTTAATTCATTGTTGTTTGCCTTTACGAGACAGTGTGTTAAAATAATAAATCCTGTTATTTGTAATGTTCGATTAGCGATTGATTTCTAAACACAAGAAGACGTAACGCTCTTATTAATGCTGTTGAAATTCACCATAAATTGTGCAAAATGTATGGGCTTACCTCAGTGAGTTAAGGAAAAGTGAGGCAATGGTGTTGTGAGTTTAAGGAAGGCTGTTCAGACGAACAAACGACTGTTAATGACGAACAGAGAAATGGTAGGCCTATGTCTGGACTGATAATTTCATTGAACATATGAATGCAAAAGTGAGAGAAAATTGTCCGTTACAACTAGCAGTCTTTCTCTAAAATTTCCAGAAGTTTCAAAGAAATATTGTTAAGAATCTTGACTGACTCTGAAGGTAATTGTAAGCTGTATATACGATGGGTGCCAAAAATGTCAACATGTACTCACAAAGATCACAGAATAACATCTGCACATGTTTTTCTCAATCGCTTTAACCAAGAAGAGAGAAATTTTTTTCACATACCACTGATGACAAAATGTGGATTTCTTTTGTCAGTACTGAGATGAAACAACGGATCCATGCAGTGAAGTCATTCTGGTTCATCTAAATTGAAAAAATTCAAACAAGACCAGTCTTGAATGAAAATCATGGAAATTGTATTCTGGAAATACAAAAAAAAGCACTCCCTATTAGGGAGTGTTTGATTTCATGGAACCTGGAATATCCATCACATCACAAGTCTATTGTGGCACACTTTCTAAACTGGATCGTGCCCCATTAAAACTGACGACAAGGAATGCTGTGGTTAGGATTATCTTCATGATAACAGACATACATAAACAGCTGCATGCACAATAGAAAAAATTCAAAAATTCAGATGGAAGAATTTTTATCATCCCCTTAACAGTGATCTCACACCCAATTTCTTCATACACCTAAAAAAACTGGCTTTTAGGTCAATGAATTCAAAGAAAGTGAAGAGTTGAAAATGTTGGTGTAAAAGTGGCTACAATCTTAGGTGCAAGAATTTTATGGAGTGGATTTAATATGAAGTAGCTTGTTTCACTATTATGAAAAATTATGTGAAACGAAATGGAGATTATGTGGAAAAATGAAGTAAATATTTGAAACCATTAATAAATTTTTTATTTTATCACTGGTTGGCTCTTACATTTGAACATTGTGATATTTAATCTAGTACCAATACAGTAATCTTACTCTTAAGTATAGATTTGCATCAGGTCTACAATCACACTTGTTTTTTGGAAATAATCATAACATTGTTATAAATGTGTTACTCTGAAAATTATGATATGGATAGTTTATAATATTATTTTGTAATTTTAAAAAATCCCTAAAAATGTCAAAGCAAATTATAAGTCATAAATTTTCTGAAAGTTAATTATTTTAGCATAATATACAATTAAAAAAAAAAAGTAAAGGTTAATTTTAGATTCAAATTATCCTTTTAAGAGTAATTGAAGGAAATTGAGATTAGGAAGTCTTTTCTGTCAAGACATATTGAAAGAAAATGACTTAATTCTCCTCGACTTAAGTTATCTCAGCTTTCAGAGTGATATTTTCCAGGATTTTGTGTTGATTTTAGGCTAATGTTGTTTACCAGTGAATCTATTATCATTTAGTTTCTATTGCGGTTTAAAAATTATATAATATATATTCCTATTTCCAGAAACATCTAAATATTATTATTTAGATGTTTAAATTATTCTGTATTAGATGTTAAATTATTTTGTTTTTTAATATTTATTATAAATAATATTTTGAATAGATTTATTAATTTTGTGCATGTTTATTATTATTCTTTAGTTCAGCTAAATAATAAAGACTAATGTTAGTAAAATTAATGGAAAATAAACTTAATACATTTATTGATTAAATTTATTTTTTGTGGCAAATAACAATTTTATTTTTTGTATTAATCTTGGTAATTTGATTAAGGAATAATATAAATTTCAATACATATATATATATATGCATGTAAATCTTTTTTAAAATTCAAGTAATCATAAACATGTTGACCACTGTGATTATGAAATTAAATATTAAATGAAATTTAAACCACCAAAACACAGTAAATAGATAGTTAATTTACCGTATTAATTCCAAGAATTGATTTTTGTGGATCCCGCATCAATTGGTATTTAATTCTATAAAATTAGGTTAAAATAAATTGTTTTTGTAATTTGTGAATTTTGAATTTGTAGAAATTGTTTTTGTTTTATAAATTTTGAAATCTATTACGGATGAATACACAAATTCTCCTGCCTGTACTGTCAGTATTGGAATACTTGATTCTAATACTGGACATACTCAATGTAAGTATAAAGTGAATATACAACTCTTCGTAACATTTGCAATTTTTTGCTATTTCTTTATCTTGATAAATAGTTAGCTCTATCACATTATGTGTATTGGAAGAATTCCACATTATATATATGAAATACAACTTTTTATATCATCCACTCCTGAATCTAGGAAAGGGAATAATCAGTGAGAGGGTTTCCAGGTAATTCGTAAGCACTTGTCACCAAAGTTAAAAAATATTCTTAAATGATGGTCATTCTAGTATTGAAAGAAGATGAATGGCCATCATAATCTACATGGAGTTCCAGTTATTACAAATAAAGATTTTTTCAGCTATTACCTTTTATTTAAAATGTGATTTATGTTCAAACAAATCTTGTTTTATAGCTAAACAGTAAGATTTACAATACGCTTAATAGTATTATAAGTACATGTAATTGTATGTTTAAATTATTAATAATAGATATAATAGAATTTTGCTTTAATTTTACTGCTAATCAGTTTCTGTGTATTTTGTAGCTGAATATTGTAACATAACTTTAACGAAATTAAACATCTTTCATAAATGTAATTTTTCTAATATTTATTTTATAAATCTAATATTTATTTTATTCTTCTAGGTTCTAAAAAGGCTAGAATGTAAATTAAAGTATTGTCAAAAACAAACTTCTGATCTAAATTTAAATAGGATTCAATCCAATGTGTTTTATAATACACAACCATTATGCCCATTGGAATTATTTGATGATGTTATAATACCTGCTAAAACTGATTGTACTGTCACTACAGTTGGTACTAACAGTACGAATTCCACTGTTGGAGGTGTACCAGATAGTGATAATGTGTATATTCATTGGAATATTACATTGCCATTTTGGAGGATTGTGTTAAACGATATTAAATTATTAAATCTTAAGGTACTGCATTAAAATTTTTTTTAATTATTGTTTTTGTGTATTATTATTAAATTTCAGTTGTAGTTTAAAAAAAAATTATATTATGGAAAAGATTACAGTTTGGCTAATAAAAGAAGCCCAACTAAGTTGAGTTTTAGTTTTTCTAATCTTAAAATAAAACATTGTAAAAATCATATACTTGTGATTAAAGTGTGTAATTTTCTACATTATTTTATTAAGAGATCATTTAAATAATCAGACATATTATATTTTTGACTATATCTTTACTTCCTTGTATGAAGTGAAGGAAGTAATGTAATCGTGAAAAATTTTAGTTTTTAGATTTCAGTGGAAATAGCCATTTTGATCTTCCTTGAGTCCATTTTGACTAGTTTTGAAATGGCACTTGTACTTACGTGTACATATGTATCTCGTATAATTCAAAAATGATTTGTGATAGAATGTTGAAATTTTGTAACACCTAGTTGTGAACCTCCTCTTCTGATTGAAATCGACTGGGCTAAAAATTTATATGCAGTCAGACCTTAACTAAAACGGGTTGCAGTTTTGAAACATTTGGATTTTAACTTTACTGCAGTAATATCCCCTCGTTGAGAGTTTCCAATGATATATTATAAGTGGTACTTATTTTCATTGGTTCCAGGGTTGTAGCCAAATAAATGTTTAATTAATGAAATATTTGGATCTTGCAAGGTGTCAACATAGTGCCATAAGGCACTATGTTGCCTACACCTTGCAAGACCAAATAGAGTCCAAAGTTGGACACTAATCCAACTTCATTTAAACTTTCTTTTTTTTTTGTAATTTAAATATATTGATTTATTAACAATTATTAACCTCTGATTGTAAAAAAAAATTTACAATAATAATATTTTGATGATAAAGAAAAAAAAAATATATATATATGTTATTTAATAGGTGTACAAGGAAGTCATGTAGTGTCCACATCAGAATTTTTTTTTTTAATTTAAATATATTGATTTATTAATAATTAATCTCAGATTGTAAGAAAAAAAAATTAACAATAAATAATAATTAAATAATAACAATAAAAAAACAAATCATAAGTTATTAGTGAAATAAAATGTTATGTACTTTTCATTTTAATTCATACATTTTTACAGAGGTAAATAATTATTAATAAATCAATATATTTAAATTAAAAAAAAAAGAAAAAAATTAAGAAAATCTGTATATGAAGTTGGTTTTTTGAACCAATGTATGCATGATTACGGATTCGACACTTTCTCATTTAAACCACACTTATCTAATCGAATTATGTGAAACATAATTAAAATATAAATTAATCCTACCATACTAAATGGAATTTGTATGCGTTTCTGTGGTGTCAGTTCCCCTTAGCTCAGCACCGGAATGTACCGATCACTAGCAGGAAGTCTTGATTTGTTAGTACATGTCTCGTGGTAATCAGGTGTATGCTTATTATATTATTATAAATTGATACATCATAAATATCAAAGTTTTGGGAAAATTTAGTACCTTATTAAATTTTATAAAGAAACTTTTTAAAAACTATTTTATATACACCACACTTAAATTAAATGCATTAAAATAATTTTAGGACTGTGTCTCAAAATGGATTTGACGACAAGCTTTGAAGGTGATATTGTTGTTTTCATTATATGAAAATCATAGCTTCAAATTAAAAATTTAATGTTTTTGGCAGTTTTTTCTTATGCGTTATAAATGGCCTGAAAAGCAGGGGCAAACATGCATAAAAAAAATTGACAAAAATATCAAATTTTTAATTTGAAGCTATGACATTCACATTCTTTCATATCACCATCAAAGTTTGTTGTCAAATCCATTCTGAGATACCATCCTAAAATTATTTTTTACCTTTTAGTGCGTTTAATTTAAGAGTGGTGTTTTAAAATTTTTTTTACATAGTTTTATTTATTCTTCATAAAATAATGAACTATAACCAAAAAGTAAGCACCAAAATGTACCCGCTTACTAGCGGAAAATCCTGATTTATTAGTATCAATTTCTGGAATTACATTTCTGATTTAACTTTCATTATATCAACTTTATTCATTCAAAAATAAATATTTTTAGACAATAGGTAATCAATTTTGGATGTCTAATAATGCCTTTCTGTGACGCCACCTGCCAGGGCAACCCACCTTGAGACTAGCTAAGGAGGCATTATGTAGGCATATCCTGCTGCAGCTATTATAAAATGGTAAGGAAATTTTTAGGGCCAGTTTTCATGAATATAATTGAATATTGCGTGTTAGTATTCTGTGATGAAGATATGTAAACAGTGTTCTATTGAGAATGCAAAATTGTTCAAATCTGTGTCCCAAATATCCTGCAATATCTGCTATAGGTGAAGAAAGTGGGTGACTGTTGATGATATATTTAGGAGTCATAAGCTTTCATTTAAAAAATAAAACATTTTTGAAATCTATCAAGTGATTTGAGCTGGGGGACTGTTACAAGTTAAAAGTTCTTAGCTAACTGCTGAATTATGCCATTAGTAAAAAAGAATCTGGAACATTACGCTGTTTTTTTTGTATGTTATTATATTGGTAGTAATTTGTAATTTTTTATCTCAGATGGTGAGGACACCTGATTATGTTGATTCAGAGTTACGTGATAGAGTTATTGATATATTTAAGTTTTCAAAGGGTGTTTTAAGACATTCACCTGTTATTAGCAATGATATGATTCTAACAATGGAAGAAGTTTTTAACATCATTAATAAGTGAGTAATTTTTTTTTGTAAGTATTTATACATATGAATACAAAAGATTAATAGATGAATAATAAAAATATTTTTCATGTGTATAGAAAATCAAATTTTGAACATCTGGCTTATCAGTCTTTAAAAAACTATTCTTTTATATGCCACTCTTAAATTAAACGCAGTAAAATGTAAAAAATAATTTTAGGACATATGGTTAAATAATTAATAATGGTTTAATAGTAATCACCTATTTTCTGCCTTTTTTTAAAAAAGCTACAAATGTTTGCTAACATAGTTGTCCATTTTGAATGAAAATGTACCTAGAACTATTTAATATTGTTGATTTTGGGAACAGATGCTATGAAAAAACCAACAGAAAATCTCAGTTTGAATTTAAAAATATTGGTCTTGGAGATTATTAATTTTATGAAATAGAAATGTTTGAATTTTCATAAATAAGATTGAATAATGACTTTCTTCTCAATCCTATTAATTATCGAAAAGGCTATTCCCTAATGTGATTTTAAAATGCTGTACGTGAAAGTTTGAGTCAGAACTAAACTCAAGATAGCTGAGATTTTTATTAAAAACTGTAGCCATTTGGCTATTACGATACTCAAGGGACGTAAAACACAAGTAGAATGAATTAATTTTTTCCTGAGTTGTTCAACATGAAGTGATGTCATGGTTATAAGAAATGTGAGTTTTATGTAAAGCTTAAATAGTGTTATATCTTGAAGTAGTTAATTAAAGAAAAGAGTAGGCATTATTTGTTTTTTATTCAAGTGTCAAATAAAATTATGTAAAGAAGCGGTCAACGATTTTAGGAGTACACCTTTATTTGTTCACTTGTGACCTGTTGGCTCATGGGGAGCTTTCTCACATATTCTGTTCTACTTAGCTAGCAGTACATATTGTTATGGGATTTTTTTATTAACAGCATTTTAATAAGTTAATTTATAACTTTATTCTTTGTCATGGTAATGGAAGTCGAATAAGCCTATGTGACCATACTTGATTGAATTCAGGTTTTATATTATACGGTTATGTTTCAAAAACTATATTCAATTTTTATTAGTTTTGTTACTTTGTTAGATTATATTTTAAGAAAGCTGTGCTTGTGTATTTTTTCTTTTAATGATTTGAAAGTACACATTCTTTTTATTTTTAGAGTAATGGTGTTTTACAACAGTGAATAAAGAAAGACTTTAAACAAATGCTAGTTGAGGTCTTTACAATTAATAAGTGTTATACTGTAGTACATTGTGTGATTATGAGTACATTTGATCATAACTGGCAATCACAATAGCTGAAAATTTAGATTAGGCATTAGATCATCTTCAGCTGTTTCCACAAATAAACTTGTTACATACTTGTAATCTTTGTAAATATTAAATTAAAATAAATATTGTAGGATATTTAACATACTATTATGTAGAATTATTATCAGTACTCAAAACAATAATGCTTATGTATATATTTATTGTGTTTTATAGAGGGTATCACAAAGTTCTCCCAGAACTTTCATAACCTGTTCTGTTTATTATAATGGAAAAAATTATATAAATATATGTCCTAAACTCCTTCATTTGTGAATTTAGCTAGTGAAAGATTTTGCTCAAATTTCAGCCACCCTGTTGAAATGAGGTTGTACTGAAATGTTTAGGATGATAATTAATAGACAGAATTAGTGATTTCTTATGATTTTTTTATATGAAAAATCAAATAAATAGGTCCTATAAGCATTTATGTGGTAGATTTTGAGAAATCTTAGGTGAAAACAAATAAATTGTAAAAATCCCTCTTGACATACAAGAACTGTTAAATGAATAATAAATACATAAAACTTTTAACAAAACTTGTAGAGAATTTAATTCTGAACAAAATGGTGTAAGATAAGTTGAATAAAACAAAGAATTTAAAAAAATTCAAATTTTATTTAGAAACTATCCATCTGACAATTGCATTATATGTACCGGTTTATAATAAATGTTCAAAAAAGAGCCCACCACTTTCAACATTTCATTTCATCTCCATTTTCATTTTCATGCTTTTGTTTCTCGTTTTAGTTGTTCAGAACTGTTCTTAAGTTACTCTGCTGCATCCATAATTACATCAAGTAATTCCTCATGAGAATGTAGTTTTGTTTATATACAATATTTTTCATCTGTCTCCAGATGGAAAAATCTAAAGGTGTTAGATTAGGTGATCTTGATGGCCAAGAATATGGATCCCATGACCAATCCATTTCTCAGGGAAATGATGATTTAAGTGAGTGGAAACTGCACAAGAAAAGTGGGGAGGCACACCATCTTGCCGGAAGTATATTTTGTGTTTCAGCACTAGAGAAACATCTTCAAGGAGCTGTGGCAGTTCTTCTTGAAGAACGTGCATGTAGACCTCAGCATTTAAGCTGCCAAGTTATATGAGTGTTCCAAGCATCTGATTGTGAAGAAGGCTGCACCATTAATTGATAAATCGATGTTGAAAATTGCCTTCCACAGTTTCATGAGGATTTACTTCTCTCCATGTATGCTCATTGCTTAAGTTGTAGATGCCATCTCAAGTGAAATTTTCCTCATCAATAAACAGAACATAGAGTTGTCGATTTGTTTTCCACCAGTAGCAGAACTCCTAGCGAATTGGACCACCTCCTGGGTGTAGATGTTGAACTAGCCATTTGTGGAGGATAAAACTTGTTTTGTTTACGTTTCCTCCAAACCATCAAATACGAAACTCCAATCATTAAAAAGAAGTCATGTACTGATACCTGAACTGCATTGAACTACAATGATAATAATTTCATCAATAACATTGTCATGTTGGAAGTGTAGTTTTGTAATTCAAAAATGTGTTTCATATTCTACTACAGCAAATGTACCATTACCAATATATACACCCCAAATGAATACCTTTTCAGCTTATTCCTCTGATGTAAATAAGTATGGCATTACTTCAGTGGCAAACTAATTGCACAGAAATTTTGTGAATATTGATAAAATTGACATAAACCTTCGCTAACGATACCACAGTTACTGTATCCAATATACTTAATGTACTTTACAGAATGATTTAAACACTGACACAGAATTGTCTATTGTTGTCCAGTTGTTATTTTAATGTCAACTTTCTTAAAATTTAAAAAAAAATTTGTTATATTTCTGTAATTATTAAAAAAAATTATTATTTGTTTATTTTTATTTCATAATTGTTGTGAGTTTTCCAGTTTTTACAAAATTTTAACAACAATTTTTAACATTAAATTTTGTTTTTTACAAATTTTTTACATCGCCTAAAAAGAATTTGGTTTTTGTCTACATTAACTTAAGTATTTTTTTGATAAATATAGTAATATACTGTTTCTTAATAAAATTTGAATTGTCCTAACGTTTCTTTATTTTATTCAACTTATCCTATGCCATTTTGTTCAGAATTAAATTTTCTACAAGTAATGTTTAAAAATCTGGTTTCTTCAGTTTATTGATTTTCACCTCTGATTTCTCAAAAAACTATTGCAGATGTGGTTCTGGGACCAATTTTTTTTATTTTTAGGCCGGAAACCATACGAAATCACTAATTCTGCCCTGTATTTAATGTACTCTAAGTTTCAGTACGACTTCATTTCACCGGGTTAGCTGAAATTGAGTGAAATCTTTCACCAGCCGTAACTTGCAATCGAAGCATTTCAGGGAAAAATAAAAAAAAAATTTTAGGACATATATTCATATGAAATTTTTCTATTATTTTCATGAGTAGAATAAGCTATGAAAGTCCCAGAAGAACTTTGTATACTACATGTGTAAACATATTTATTAGAAAATATTTATTTATATGTTGTTAATGTTAAAAAGTTATTGCTGGCTTGATTCTTTTTGAAATGTTTCATAAATCTAATAAAATAGATTTTACATCTATTTATGTACAGGTGACTTCATCCTTGTAGCTTAGCCAAATATAAGAGACCCTATTAGTCATTGATGTGTCTATGAGAATACATACCTGTTTGTTAGACTTTGCCTAAAGGAAAACAGTTTAAACAATTTTTTTTTAAACTGTGTTAAATAATTAAACATATTATTGAATAAAAAGTAAAAAAAAATAAAATAAAAAGTAAAAATTATAGTTAAATAGGAAGAGTCAAAAGAGAGCACACATACATTCTTGGAATAATTAATTTTTCAATAAAAGTTAATCATGTAAACAGAAAATCATGATGTAGTATAAATATAATAATTATAATGTAATGTGTTTAAAAGAAAATGTTTTTGTACATTTTGATTGCATTAAGTAGGTGATAATGATGAACATAATTACTGGTACTTATGTGAATGGTTTCTGTAAAACCTACACTGTAGGGCACACATATTTCGTGAAAATCCTCAATTGAAAAGATTAAGTAAAAGGATTTAGTTTGATTTATTTCTTTTTTTATTGTAACTTTTATACGAGCTTATGTAACGATAAAATAAATATAATTGCCTCATTTTTACAGGAACTCAGTATGGGGAAGAAATAATGATCTTGAATTACTGGCAGTATGTTTAGAAATATCAACATGTTTAATACCATTATTTCCAGCAGATATTTTAACAGTATTTGAACCATTAAAATTCTTACCGCAGATTGATCATGTTGTTATGACTCACATACAATGTGTCCATGGTATACATTATCATGGAAATTACATAAAAACTTTGCTTGAACTTGTTGAAGTCAAAAGTGGGAAATTTTCATTGCTAATATCTTATCTGAATTTTGTACTGATGCTGTTTAAAGTAAGTATAATAAATAATCATATAGAAAAAAAAATATAATCGATCCTTAAAATCGAAAGGGCTATTCATTTTTTTATTATATCAACACTCTATATATCGTTTGATATATACTTGATAAGTACATAATAGTAAGACATTATAAGAATTCACTGATTGTTTCAGAATTAGTTTCTTTTGGTAAGAAGTTTCATATCTGTTTCAGCTAACTTTTATTGCTTATATTTGAGGTGTCTTCTTTAGCCATGTGATACATTGAGCAGAAAATTCATAATCTTTTAACATAAAGATAAAAAATTTGACGAGCATAATTAATTTAATTGGATAATGAAGTAATCATTTATAGCTTCCTTTTTAATAGTGAGGGATGTTAGAACATTTAAGACAAATAAACAAATAAACCTAATTCTGTTTGAATGTGTTATTTCATTGATGAGTGTTAAGCTCCATGGTAAAATTTTGGTCTCTTAATGTAGACGACACAGTTTAAATCTTAGTCAATTTCTTTATCCTTATACAAAAATGAAATATCATTTTAAAATATAAGCATTACGTTTGTGTGGGGAATTAAATCATTTATAAAAAAAAGATATGCTTAGTTTCTAATATTAATTTCGAAACACTTTTTATTTAAGTTTTATTTTTGGGCTAATGATATAGAAAATTGACAAATTATCTTAATGATGGTAAAATTAGTGTTCTATCTACCAATAACAGTAGTAGGAAGTTAATTATAAACTTGGGTATAGTTTATAGTACATCTGTTTCATTTTGTGTGGAATTTGTTTATTTTATATGGCAAAATCCTGTGTTTTTTATCATTAAAATGGAAGAGCCATGGATTATAAATGTGCTTTGAGTGTATATATGTAATGAAAAGTGGAACATGTGTTTCCATATGTAGTCATTGCCACTCTACTTCACACAGTGAGATAATTCTTAACTGATTTATAGTTCAGACTAGTGATAGAAGCACTAATCAAGTTTTACATGAACTTGTTATTTCAAGAATTAATAGTGTATTTTGTATTTGTATATAGAAGTAAACATGAAGAAATTTGATATTGAAGAGTAGTAATACTTATTTTTTCTTTCAAGACAAAAGGGACATCACATAATGTTGTTCACATTCTTCATTCTAGTATACATGCAGAATGCTTGAATGAAATTAATGATGTAGAATGCAATAATGGGACTTTTTGTATAGTTTCAAAAAAAAAAAACTAAGTACTTATCATGTTTTTCAGTAATTCCTCAAACATTTATAATTAATATGGATAATTGAAAGTGTATTTGTAAATGATTTAAATTGTGTAAATTCCTTGATTGTCAACATAAATTATGTGTTTTGTTAAGTATTATTATTTTTTTTTCAGGTAGAGCAGGTTAAAGTGAGTTGGACTGCCTTGGCTGGACTAATGTTTGTTTTAAGAGATGTATTTCCACATTATCAAACTTGGTATTATGTTGATCTTGATGAACGTGTTGAAATCGGATGGTTGTGTATTCAGTTGCTACATATGAGTTTAAACGGTTCTCAAGAAGAGTTATCACCTCCTCAAACATCTGTACCAAAATATTCTGGTGGTACAAATCCAACTCCTAGTTCTGGACCAACCTTTAATTTAATGGCTAATTCTTGTTTATATAGCTTACTGAATAAAGATGCTGGTTTAACTCTTATTCGTATTGTGGCTACAGGTAATTTAATTTTAAGTATATAGT
The DNA here is from genome assembly GCA_010016005.3 of Zanna intricata. Taxonomy (NCBI): domain Eukaryota; kingdom Metazoa; phylum Arthropoda; class Insecta; order Hemiptera; family Fulgoridae; genus Zanna; species Zanna intricata. The sequence continues at coordinate 5,983 of JAAAKQ030509439.1, read as the reverse complement.
TATTAAAAATTATTATCTATCTTAGAGGTATTGGTTAGAGGTATTGGTAGAGGTATTGGAGGTATTAGAGGTCTTAGAGGTATTGAAGATGATTCTCTTTTATTTCTTTCATAAATATTTACTTCCATTCATTTTTAAAGGAGAATAAAGTTGAAATTTTCACATTTCAGAATGCAATTTAATTTTTTAATTTGATTTACATTTCCTTCTGCTTTTCGAGGTCTGTAGTTTATATTTACTGTCTAAAAGTGATTGAAATCATGGTTTAAACTAAGGTCTTTTTCAGTTAAAATATTTTTTACAAAATTTTTTTATCTATTTTATTTTCATAGTTCAATGTACAAGGTCTGTTCAGAAAATAACTGAACTTTATCTCTTGAAACTTTATTGTTAATTTTATAAATTATTGGTCTCTGTCCCCTCCAAAGTACTCCCCTCCCTTATTCATCCACTTAATGAAGTTAAGTGGTTCCACTTGTTTCCACAAAGCAGTCCTGGATAGCTTCATTTGGAATGGCCTTTAAGGTGTTTGATAATTTACTTTAATGTTATCAATAGTCTCAAAATAGTGTTCTTTCATCACTGATTTAATTTCAGAAAAAAAAATTGCAAGGAGCCAGATCTGCTGCGGAGGGTGGTTGAGGGAGAATAGTCATCTGATTTTTGGCACAAAACTGATGAATTGACAAACCTGAGTATCAAGAGCATTGTTATGGTGAAAGAACCATGAGTTGTCTTGCCATAACTCTGGTCTCTTTTTGCAGATTTTTTCACATAACTGTTGTAAAACGCCTTGATAATATCCATGGTTCACCTTGAGGCAAGAATTCAAAATTCCCAATTACATTAAAATTGAAAAAAAAAAAAACAGAGAGCATCAGTTTGACATTTTATTGATACTAATGTGTTTTCTTTGGGTGTGGAGATCCTTTGCCAGTCCATTGTGATGATTGAACTTTTGTTTCGGTCGGAATCGTAAACCCAGCTTTTGTCATCTGTTATGGTCCTTTGCATGAATGTTTCATCATTGGCTTGTTTATGAAGTTGCCAATGAACATCAACTCAATATTTTTTTTGCTGTTTGGTCATCAAATGAGGAACAAACCTTGCTGCAACTCAACACATGTTCAATTTTTCAGTCAAAATGTTATTGCATGATCCAATTGAGATGCTAACCTCTTCTGCAAGTTCTCTGACTGTCAGTTGATTTGCTTACATCAGATTGTTGGTTTTCTGAATATGGGTGTCATCAGTTGAAGTTGAAGGTCTTCCTGGTTGAGGGTCATCTTTGATTGCCTGATGACCACTGTTATTTCATAAAAACCATCCGTAACATTGTGTATGACCCAAAGCCCTATCTCCGTAAGCTTCTTTCAAAAGTTGAAATGTTTCTGTGAAAATTTTCCTGTTTCACACAAAATTTTACGTTGTATAGTTATGTTGAAAATTAGACATTTCAGAAATTGCTACTAACACTTAAACACATTGCACTCAAATAATAATAACACGAAAACTAAATGAGCTGTTAACAATCCAGGAATATGTGGTTACAGAGGAAGTTATGTGGAACAAATGCTGCCAACTGCATGTCACTAAATATCTCATATCACTAAGTATTGATGCGTAATTAAAAAGTTTGGTTTTTTTCTAAATGGACCTCGTATTAGATAAGGCAAACTATGTTAATATGGTGACCCTTATTGATCTCTTTGTTACCAAATACCCTAACAGGTAAAATTTGCATATCAGGATTTTTTCAGCAGTTCTTGGACTATTTCATGACCTGCTGCTTACAAAAAATTCTATCTCTAAAAAATTGTATATTGGTTGTATATATTGTATATTGGTCAACTTTTACTTGATATCTATAAATTGTGGGACAGATTTGGGAAGATACGGTCACTATGGATCTTTTTTCTCAATATTTTACTTAAGAGTAAAATAATTTTTATACAGTTCTGTATTTGCTTACTTTAAATGTTCCACTTAATTTTCCTCCAAGTACTAGTGTGTTGAGAATGAAGCCCTTGTAAGCTGAAATTGCCAATAGTTTTTCTAGTTACAAGAGATAAATTGATAAAAATTAAAACAAAATATATTGATTCTTTTTACTTATATCAAAGAAGTTCAGACAAAAATGTTTTCTTGTTATCATGTGTAGGAACTGCTCCAACACAACCTTTCTGGGCTGATTATTGTTGTATTTGTTACATGCTAAGTATTTTTATGAAGGTACATTAACGTTTAGAGTAAGTTTAAAAATGTTGTTCAAATACTATTCTATTTTTATTATTTTTGGTATAAAATGATATTAAGCATTTTAAACTTTTAGAAATTTAGTATTTTTCTTATGTTACTTTACAACTTTAATGTAGTGGGTTATGGAATGAATTCTGAATTGCCTTTTTATTCTTTATTTTATGAAAAATAATGTTTTTTTTTTTTTTTTAGAAATAATAAAGTTGAAATTTCATTAGATTGGAAATTGTAATAGTTAGATCAGAAATAATTAAGATAAAATCTCAAAGAAAACTGTTGGCTTCTTTGACTAATTGGGTTCTTTTTTGTCTTTTTCATTCTGTCATACATTTTCTTTGTGTACGCATCATCATGCAGTATTGCTGTATTAATTGTTGCACTGTTAAATCAGGGATGTCTGACTCAGAAATATTTAAGATATTTTTTTTACATCTTTTTTATATCTGCTCAGCTTTTTGGAAACTTTTGTTGCACAGTTGCTTTGTACATGTTCTTTTTCATTGATGTTTATTTTATTGAGTGTCAAATTTTATTATAGTGAGAATGATATAAATTTAAATATTATAAAACAAATGTCCACCATAAAAGCAAATTTGTAATTCAGGATGGAAAAGTTAGTGAGCATTGTATCAACATCAGTCATTGAACATATTTGACAAATTAATTGTGTGCATTGAAATAGTGTATAAATTTGATGCTGATATAATACTAGGTATACAAATTCAAGAATCGGATTAATTTGAGTGACCTTATAGAGGAACATGACTGTCTTTATGTCATATATATTTGCATCTTTGAAGCACTATTATTCATGTTGGGCAGTATTAACCCGTGAATGAAAAATATAGAATTTCAATAAAAGTCTTATGCTAAAGCTTAGAACAAAGTGTATTATTGAACATTTTGATTTGAATTTCATGAGAAAAGTGGATAATAAAAATTGACATTCTAAATGTCAAATATCTGAAACTGTCATTTGCTGGAAATGTATCTGGATTGAAAACTGTGAAAGCTGTTGAACAAATAAAAAGATCTGGCAAAAAAGACAAATATATCTAGGTGATCTTTAGTGTGATTGTAAACTAAATCGATCAGAAGCAGCAGTCCCTTCACAGAGGAACTATTGACGAGAGAGTGGAAAGAAGGGATATATTCCCTGATTTGTCATCTTTCTATATTGCCTTATCTTTATCTCTTCTTCCTTAAGTATATGTGTTGAAGTATATATATATATTAGTGGTTTAATCAGATCCATTGTAAATTTGGTCTTTGTTTAATACTTTATGACTGAAATGTTCTGTTTGGAATTAACATGAACATGTATTTTTCTTTTTCTTCATATAATGAATTAAGACAGAAGAAGAGAACTTTCTGTTATCTTTTAATTTATAATTTTATTTTACAGTATTTTAGGTGTTATTTTAGATTAATTGTACTGTTTCTTCTGTTTAAAAGCATTCTTATTTATGAACTTTTCTTTTTCTGTTGGGAAAATTCTTTAACTTGCATAATGATAGAAATTAAGGATATTCTATCATTTTACTGTTGAAGATATATTAAATATGTGATAGTTTCTTAGCTGATAAAATTTAGTGATGCTTATCAGTTTCTCCTCTATCTTACAGAATGTTTGATATTTATAATATTTGTTTATTTTTATGTTACTACTGCTTTAAAAAATATTGTAAGTTGATATTGTCAACTGATAATTGCTAAGGGAAAATTTATTATTTGATCAACAAACTAATTTAAAATATAACACTTTCTAAATTTGTAGAAATATACTCTGAGATCTTTTCAGAACCATTGTCCTATTCCTTCAGCTGTGGAGATTTCTAGTGGAGAAATTTCTATTTTCTGTGGAGAAATTTGTTTAGTTTGTATTAATGTTTGTTTAATGAATACATTATAATATAATTTGTAAATATTATTTATGTTGGGTGTAGTACTTGTATGATATTTTTCATATCTGGGGCAAATGTTCATCTGATCTACCCATTGTAATATTTTGTTTATTCATGTTAGTTTAATCTGTTTACTTCTGGTTTGTATTAATCATAAATATTTTTTCTTGTTAATTTTGATGAGTAATCTAAAAAATAATTTTGGCACCTTGTTATTGATTTTGTTCTTTATTTGTGGTCCTTAAATGTGATATGTAACTAAAATGAGTGGAGTAGTAGAAAATGTGAAAAAAGATGAATGTTTCTTCTGTGGGTGTGATTAGATATGTTTTGGATAAGAATGTGTTGGGTGGTATTTTGAAATATATTTTTAATGTGTGTGTGCGTGCACGCATGTGTGTGTGTGTGTGTGTGCGCGCGCGCGCACATTTGTGCATGTGCGTGAGCGCATGTGTGTGTATGTGCACGTGGATAGTTGTATTTAGGATATATTGAAGTAACCTAGGAAGTTGAAATTTCCATTATCAAATCATTATCATACTTTTAAGTTAGATTTATTATTTAACCCCATATTAACTGGATGTAATAACCAATTTGGAACAGGTGATATTTACAGATTAAGAATTCATTGCTATTTGTTGTACTAATAAAGAAGCAGCACTTCTGAAAATCACTTTCTAGAAAGATGTTCCGTATAATTTATCAAATAAATTCTGTTAAAATTAGTTATTAGATTTTATTATCTAGATAGATTTTATCATTTTATTAGATTTCTGTTACTAATAATCTATGAAGTAATTATTTACTGTAATAAAACATTCTATAGAATATATCATTGACATCTTTTAGATTTAAATACCTTGTGAGAGTTTCTGTTTGCTCTGGCAGCTAGAACACAATTAACAACTACTGATATAAACTAATTTATTAAAAAGATAAAGATATAGTAATAATTTATCACAAAGTGTACTTATAATTAAACAAACAAATGGTATGTTACAGAATTAAAAGATCCAAATTTATTAAATAATTATAAATCCTAAATTGAATACTTTTATGGTTATATTTTTGTTATTCTTTATAATAATCAATTATACCATTTAATAGTAACATAGGTTTGAGACAGTATAAAGTGTATGGCTTTAGTTTACATTTATTTTGTTTTATTTTTGTAGGAGAACAACGTTTATTTGATATGGTAGAAAAGTTTCCAATATGGAATAGTGGAAAGAGTTCTGTGTTAGTTAATACTGTTCATTTAGCATTATCAGTTCTTAATCGAATAATACTTTATAAAGGTGTTCAACAGGTAATTTTTACCATTTCTTTTTTGTTTATTTACATTGCTTTTATATATAGTGTATGAAATCAATCTAACTGGATGAATGTTAACTTTTCATCACCTAATTGAAAAATATTTTTTGTTATTAGATGTAATTGTGATCATATCGTGCATTTATTGTTTGTTTAAACTGAAGTATATATTATTAAATTAAGTTATTGTTATATTATTAAATTTTTTATGTTATTATTATTATATTATTAATTAAAAAAAAACGTGTGGCAATCGCGGGACTGGCCGACAGAAGTTATTACTTCCTTTTACGAGTTATGGATGTATGTTTTTTCTTGAAAAAATTTCCCCATTTCCACACATATATGAAATTTGTGTGTGTATATGTATATATATATATATATATATATAATGTTAATAATTGTCAAAGACATTAATTTAAAAATTTGAAATCCGTGCACAAGAGTTGGTATTACTGACACCGTAATTTAAGTTGGCAACAACTCGCAAGTATTTGCTAAATGTA
>JAAAKQ030509428.1:0-19815 GCA_010016005.3 Zanna intricata | reverse complement strand
ATTGTACAAGACTACACTTCATTCACATTCATACACATCATCCTCATTCATCCTCTGAAGTAATACCTTACGGTTGTCTAAATACCTTACCTAAATACCTTACGGAGGCTAAATAGATAAAGAGAGAGACTTATATCGTACTCGGTAATTGTTACTGTCCCGTTTTTTTATTTTTATCGACCAAAGTTTCTCACCATTTTTTAAGTTAATACTTCTTTTGGCGGGACTGGAAGTGGGAAAAATCTCCGATTTGCCGTCACGTCACGGTATCGTACTGACTGACCCACTGAGTGAGAGATTAACATTAATTCTAACCCCTAAGGAGGCGAAAAATATCAAGAGAGCTTTTTTTGTAGGGGATGCACTGAACCGACCAGAAAAATCCGAAATCTTGAAATTTCCTCCCGGGGGGTGATTACTCCCCCCAAAATTTTAGGGCGACTATAACGAGACGTCTGAGCGAAACGTCTGAGAAGAAACTTTTTGTAGAGCCCGTAGAACCGCTTCGAGAAAAAAAAATTCGGCCTCCGCCCCCCATTGGACCCAAAATTCCAAAAAACCTGTTTTTTTTTTACTTTTTTAAGCCTACTGATAATATAAGGTATAAGGAGACCCTACAGCATAAAATTGATTAGAATTACTTTTGTTTAGTGTCCTGTGAAACCCTCGGAAAACGTTTTAATATTAAGGAACCCCCCTCGCTGATGTGGGGTTTAACTTTTTAAATAAGCGTCTGTGCAAAAAAATACAAGAGATATTTTTTTTAAAATAAACTGAGGGGCCCTTGGTCAGATCCCCCGTCTGATTAACAAGGGGGGCTCAGAAACTAAATAATTATTTTAAGCTGGTCCCTGAGCACAAGGAAGCCTCGGAGCGAAAAAGTCAAGAAATCTATTTTTTCGAGGGTGCGCTGAAAAGACTGGAAAAGTCCAGAATCTTGAAATTTCCTCCTCGGGGGGGTTTTATTCCCCCCCAAAATTTTTGAGTGGCTATAAGGAGACGTTTGAGCGAAACGTCGCTTGAAATTTTTGGTAGATCCCGTAAAACTACTTAAGGGTCGAGAAAGGAAATCCGGCTTCCGCCCCCCATTGGGTCCAAAATTCCAAAAATAAACCTGTTTTTTTAACATTTTCGGCTTACTACCGCTCCCCTGAAACTCCCCCGAAGGTTGAAATCGATATTCCATTATAGGTTTGATCCGGAAGAGTGTGAAAAACTCCATATAAAACGTTCCAAAACTCTAGGGGGTCGGGGAATCCCAAAATTAAAATTTCATCGTTTTCGAGAGCTTGCAAGCCTTTTTTTCGACATGCGAGCAACTTTCTTTCCTTATCTGTGACCTATACTTTTTTATTGGTGCCTCCCCTTTAGAAAACTCTAAAGTTTATTATAGGCTTTTAAATCGATCAAGTGATCGGGAATAATTTTGAGAAACGAGGGCTTTTTTACAATACTGTGTATTTTATTTTTTTAAATATTGTACATTTATTTATTAATTATCTTAATATATGCCTATCCCAAATTATATCATCACAATATTTAATATTTCATTTTATAACAATATTTTTTTTTTTTTTTTTCACCTCCGGAATCACCGTTAAGGTATATCATCAGAGGATGAGATGAATAAATTGTAGCGTGTGTGAAAAATGCTATGCCTGACCGGGATTCGAACCCGGAACCTCCGGGATGAAAGACCGAGACGCTACCTCTCGCGCCACGGAGGCCGGCTTATAACAATATTAATCACCATTGAGCATGCACCTCCGTTATAGTAAATTTAAATTTTTTAGAGCATTAAAATACACCCCCAGGCCAGCTAAAAGAAGTATTAACTTCTGTCGGTCAGTCCCGCGACTGACCATTTTTTTCATTCTTATAGATGATATTTTTCATATGAGTGACGTAATTTTTGAAAGGGTTTCAAATTAAAACAAAACTTAAAAATATAATAAAATAAACTTTAACCAAAAAGAAAACTGAATTTTAAAAAACGCCCGAAAATAATTTTGAAAAAATTAATAATGATTTTTAAATGAAGATTTTTCACATTCAAAATTAAAGAATTTAATAGATTTTAACAGCGCTTTAATTTTTAAAACGTTTTCTGAGTCTTTTGATTTAAGTTCTAATTTTTAAGAACTATAAGAATATTCATAAAAATAATTTTAAGATTAGATTTATAAGAAAATTTATATAACATTAAATATTAATTTTTTTAATTTTCTTCGTACCATGTTTAAAAAAATAACACATTCAAAAATAAAAAGCCATTATTAATATCAATTATTGGCATCGATCATTTTTATATTTTAATTTAATAATAACGATAATTTTTCGGTCGATTAATAATTTTTTTTTTTTTTTTTAATTTATTGTCTTTATTTCCCTGTACGAAGTACAAGAAATATTGTAATCGCGAAAAATTTCGGTTTTCAGATTTCAACGGATATATCCATTTTGACATCCCTGAATCCATTTTGACTAGTTTCGGCGTGACTCTGTACGTATGTACGTAGGTACGTATCTCGCATAACTCAAAAACGATTATCCGTAGAATGTTGAAATTTTTTATTTAGGACTGTTGCAACATCTAGTTCTTCACCTTCCCTTTTGGTTTACAATCGATTGAACCAAAAAAGGCTAAAATCCAAACAAATTTGGATTTTGGACTTTTTCTCAACTGTACCAATAAGCCCTCATTGAGAACTTCTCAACGATATAAGTAGTACTTATTTTCAATGGTTCCAGAGTAATAGTCAAACAAAAGTTTAATTAATGAAATACCTGAATCTTACAAATGTACACATTGGGTCAAATCAAAATTCGTTTCCATTTCTTTCTAATTTAAATATATTAATTTATTAATAATTATTAACCTCTGATTGCAAAAAAAAGAATGTTTAATTCAATAAAAATAAAAAAAATAAGAAAGAAAAAATATCAGAAGTTATTAATGAAATAACATTTTATATTCTTTTCATTTAAAAAAAAAAAAAAAAAATTGTGTATACGTAATGTAATAGATGTACAATAAAGTTATGTATTGCCCACATCAGCTTTTTTTTAAACATGATAGAAGGAAAATCGACCAGTTTATTTATTTTTTTCTCAATAATAAGGTTAAAATAAAATAATCTGAATATTTTACTAATACGGTTAAATAAAATTACTTTATATTTATTATCAGAAATATTTATTTCATATAAAAAGTAGAACTTTTTAATATCATTTGTAAAAGAATTCACAGAATTAAAGAAATAAATGGTTATGATGTTATGAAATACTTTTTCGAATATTTTAAACAAATATTTATTAATATCTGAAAATTGTTCTTCACAAAATACATTTCATTGGAAACTAGAATTTACTATAATAAAATATAATAATATTAGACGAGAGGCTCCGTAAAAAAAAAAAAAAAAAGTTTCTATTATTTCAGATAGAATATCAATTGAAAAAAGTTTATTAAAATCGTATTGAACACATCTCTGTAAAGCTAGGTACGTAATTAATTTTTAAATTTGAAGTGCTAGTTTATTAAAATAATCCGTTTTTGATGAATTCATATCCCAGTTGGAAGAAACAAAACTAAACTGCTTCTCACACTGGTGGCAAAGGCAATATTACATCAATTTTTTTCTTTGATACTAGTAAAATTGTGCTATATTTTCTTTAAATATTAAGAAAGAAACCCTCTGTAATATTTGAATAATTTAAAAAGGTTAGTTGTAAACAAAGAAAAAAAATTCCTATTTTAATTACTATAATTATAAAAGTTATCGAATATACCTGTGTAACAACATATAACGAATGTAACAGCATGTGATAATTATCAAACAATACAGTGAAACAATGAAAACAGAAATAACAATTGACAGACACAATATAACGGTTAAATTATGATAATCGATAAAATTATAATAGACATAACATCTATTGTTATAATTATACATAACATTATTATCAGCCTAAGACTACATATATATATATATAATTTAATAATCTAAAATATTAATAATGTCTATAATTAATAATATCTATTATAATAATCTATACAATATATTATATAAGTGTATTATAATGTGGTATCTATTAATATAATGTTTATTATTATTCTATTCTAAGTTTTAGGTACATCGACATACTGCAATGGTCATTAGCCCCTTCTACATCAAAAAATTGAAAAAAAAATCTTTTCCTCCCCTAAAAAAAAATGACATAGTCAAGGACTAGTCTTATCAAAAAGATCATCTAAAGCATTTAAAGATAGACTTATCAATGGTTACTGAAACCTCAAAAGCACAACATAAGAAGGGTGTAAAGGCCCTTGTTATTTTAAAGGCTCTCTAGGCATTTCTTACGAAATTTTGTCGAAACTATCAAACAAAACTTTATTGTGATAAAAATCTAAAACACAAATTGAAAAACATTTAAACACAAAATTACAAGGGTGTAAAGGGCTCTTTACATTTAACATCATCCAGATCACCCATGATAAAACATCAAAAACTTATATAAAAATTATCATGTAAATGAAAAATTAAAAAATACATCTTTTATTATAAAATTCTTCATGGAAACATGCGATCTATCTCTTCTTCAAATTCTATCGCCTTGGTTTCCCTCTCGGTCATTCTTTTTTGCTTCTTTTTACCATCTTTCTAAAGTCTTCCATGTCGAAATTCAAGGTATCTAAGACAAAGAGATAGAGTTGTCAGATCCTCCGCCGTAAGTCTCGGAGGATCTTCTGCTGCCGGCATCGGATGATACCAGCCCCACTGGCTCCATCAGGAGAATTTTATGATAGTCGAGACTGGATGTACTTACCGTTTGAACATGAGCCCAAACCCAACCCCACGTCTGTGAAATAACACCTACACACAAGTCCGGGGCCATCGTGGTTCCTTGGTACCTTTACTTAAGCCGGCTAACGGGGAAATGGTGTTGCTCAGGAGCTCCCTGTGAAGTACGGAATAGATGGTCCCGAGATGTCCGAGTTGGTTGCGGTTGTGCTTCTCGACTTAGAGTGGTGGTGGGAAGCATGACCGTGATCTGTTTGCCGATTCAGGGTGGGGAATGGACGGGGAGTGCCCATTCCGCTTCACGGTTGTGGGTTCGGTATGTGGGTGGACTGCTGTGAGCTTGTTCTGCGGAAGTCTTGCGCCACCCAGTGTGTATCAATCACTTCGGCCCTTGGCAGTAATTGTCCCATGGGTAAAGGAATCGGAACTCTTACTCCTACGTGCGAGCCCTGGAATGTCGGTATCGTGGGTCAGGCAGTACCTGCCCACCCCCCGGTCTAGGGTAAATTTTTCAAACGTCCCCACAAATTCTATTATCCAGGGCATGCCTAACCGTTTCTCCGCCCGCACCTTGTGACATCATGACTTTCGTATCAATAATTTCATGGAACATCACACAGCATCCACAACTTCCGTGGCAGAGGGTTCACGTAAAAACCCTCGTCCTGGAGATCTCCTTTCGTCACACAATGGCTAGAAAGTTTTTAAAATAACAAGGACCATTTACCCCCTTGTTATGTTGTGTTTTCAGGGTTTTAATAACCATCGACAAATCTAAGCTTAGACTAGTCATTGTTTATGTCACCAGATTTATTTTTCTGGGAAGGGAAAGTTGTTCTTTTTTTCTTCTTTATGATGTAGACGGGGCTAATGACCAAAGTAGTTGATGTCCCTAAAACTTTAAAAAAAAAAAATTATTATTATTATTATCGAATGCGGGCAGATATTCAAAACTCCCATAAAAAACAATTAGAAGCAGCGCTAAAACCAGCATGGGACCTCTTAGATAGATAATTAAGTTTTAGAAGAAATAGAAGAACAATTGATGTGAGACATATCGTCACACAAGCAGCGGCAAGCATGGAACAAGGAATCTATGTGGGTTGGTAACTCTAGACATACGGATTGCATTTAACTCATCGAGATAGTACGATATGCTGGAATGCCTCGAAAATACTTACAAGATACCAGTAAACTTACTTAAAATTCTAAAATACTACCTTCACGACTGTAATATACTCCAAACGGAGGATGGACTCAGGAAAAAAAAATAACAGGTATCGCAGTCCAAGGATGCAATCTGGGACCTCATCTTTGGAACACAATCTACAATGGCATCCTCGGAATGAAAATGCCGACGCAAAGGTTTTTAATTGCATACGTGGATTTTGTTGTTACCATCATTACAGCAAGAGACAGTATACAATAGATGATCGGACAACTCAAGAAAGACGCGAAAAAATGGCTGGAGTATCATGGGAGGAGTCTAGCAACAGAAAAAGCAGAGATTATACTGTTGAATAAGAAAGGACTGCATTCTGATATATGATTCCAAATCAGAGAAGAAGAGATCGAGGTGAAGATATCGGTCAAGTGCCTGGAAATAACATTGAATATTAAGTTAATATGCTCGGACTAGATAAAGAAAGCAGCCGATAAAGCGTCCAAGGTGATTATCTCCTTGAGTAGACTCATAACTAATGTTAGAGACCCTAAGCTCAGTAAAAGAAGAGTTATCATAACAGTGGTACTCCATTATGTTATATGAAGCAGAAATCTGAGCAACCCGCTAAAATTAAAAAATACAGGCAACGGATGGCTAGCATACAGTGAAGGATTGCACTCCGAATTACCTGCACGTGTAGGACCAAGATGCCATTCTAGTAATAGGAAACATGATCCATTTAGATCTTTTGGCCAAGGAAAAGAAAAGAAACTAATGTACGAATATAAAAACAATTATCTAAAGTAAAGAACTGTTTAATATCTAAACAGCAAGCACGGTAAGTAGGGAAGACACAATGAAGGCCTGGAACGAAAGATGGAGGAACGGGCCAATAGGTCAATAAACGAAAAAATTCCTGGGAACCCTCGATAAATGAATTAATTAAACGCAAGGGGAGTTAGTTATTACATGACCCAATTCTTGAAAGGATATAGACTGTTTGGGAAATAAAATAGGTAAAAGGACGACTGAATATGGTGTACAGGGGAAGAAGATGACGCAGAGCATAGCTTCTTTAGATCTAGCGGTATCTAAAGAAGTTATGAGTGGATACGAGGAGTAGTGGAACGAGGAGAGGAAGGACCCGCAGGACGTTTAGGGAATATGGAACCATGAAGAATAGTAGAAATGATGCCGGAAAGCGAGGATACATGGGATTTAGTAGCAAAGTACGTTCAAAACATAATTTTGAAGAAGAAAGGAAAATAGGGTGCAGAGGATCACAAGGGAAAACAACCAAGTAAGCCAAGAAAGAAATGGAATGAAAGAAATGGAATAAAACCGCTAGAGGATAATTAAGGCCTGGAGACCACCCTTCAGTCTTGTGGAAACAGCACCGGGTTGAAATAAAACTCCAGACGAGGAGGTGGGGTTTTAATGGTATGCCAGCCAAACCGGCAGTCTAACATACCAAGGGGCAAGCCAGTTCCCTGACAGTGCGTAAATCATTTCCCCCTTCAAAAACTATTATTATTATTAGTATTAATATCATATAAACTTAATATTATTGTATTATATAAACAACTAATTATTAATTACAATAATAATTTTATACAAACACTTTTAACAAAATTCCAAAATGGAATTTAATTTTGGAATTTATTTTGTATGAAGTGTTATGAACTTAATCCCAGAACCCTAGTTGTTTTGTTCAGCAAACATGCTAGAGGCTGTACTAAATCATTCTCCTTCATTAAAACTTAGCCTAATGTTTTTTTTGGATAAATGTATCAATTGAATCTATTTTTTGAATTAAGTCCAAATTTTATGAATCAAAACTCAAATTAAAATTTAATTGATTTAATATTCATCTATTTACATAAACGAGATATTATTATTATAATTATTATTTTTAGTTTAAGATTTTATACAGGCATATAATTTCAGAGCAAGGTAATTTGTTGTTAAATTTTTAAATTCCGAAAATCTTATACAGTAACGTCTAGAAATCATTTTATTTCACATAAAAAAATGCAATGTAAACTAAAAAAAGGTATGTTTTTCAGTCATAAATGCCAAAGAAATATCTAACCTATGATTAATAAAAGAAAAAGAATGTCTTTTTGTCTACAAATAGGATGTTCACTTAAACAGAAACTACCGATTCGATTTCAGTAATTTATTTACCAATGTATTTCTTAAATTTTACGAACATTTTAGAGTAGACTATATACCTCCATATTTAGGCGACTGTAAAAAGCGTTCAAAAGTTGCGTATAAAACTGACAGCGTGTCGTATTCGTATTTTATAGCGTCAGTTTTACACGTATTGTAGTTTTGAGTTGCTAACTAAATCCGTTCTATAAGAGACAGTTAAAAAAATTTAAAAAAAAAAGTGTAAACGAATTAAAAATAAATTTAAAAGAATTGCGTAAGGTTTTTTTTAGTTTTTATTATTATTAATTTTTTTTTAATCAAGGAAATCATTCTAGAAATATTACTCATTCATGGAAAATTGTATTTTTTTACAATTTTGACAGGCTACTGTTGTAAAGTTTCCTAGCGAGTGACATCTTAAAAAGAGGTAAAAAGTTTACCAAAATGTAACGAAGAGAATGAGAAGTATCAACATTTAATAAAAATTATAAACACACACAAACTAAAAATATCATTATAAAATCAATATATAATAAAATATCATTATAAAATTTTAAATATCAGCAAGGCTGGCTGATAAATATTTACAACTTCCTCTTTCCACATTTCCAGATAATAGAGTTATTTAATGTTCAGTAATTTGTATTCGTTATAATTAATCATTAATGTCAAATTTTATGTTATTATATAACTAATAATAAAAATAATTTTGTGCGCGCGCGCGCTTACAATAATTATTAATTCGAAAGATATGAACACTTTTTAACTGCACTTTGTACTTTAATAAATATTACTAGTATATAATGGGTATATAATTGAACTTATTTTATAAATTGCTAAGAATAAGTTTTATTTACCGTTATCTTTGTTAGTAAAAATGCCTTTTTCTCCTTTTGAGTTCTTTTATTGTAAAAAGAACAACACGTTTTGTTTTTGTTTTTTTTTTGTTTTCCGTTTTGTTTTTAATACAACACATGAATTTATGTCTGTTGTCTATTTTTGCGGCATTAGAATTGGAAGTTCAAAAGCGATTTTAATAAAACGCAGATTATATAAATTTAGCATTACCCTGATTGAAATATTAAAATATTACACATTCTGTCATGAGGATTATATTTTGCATTCGCTTAGTGCATCGCTGAAGTGAATTTTATAACAAAAAAAATTAAGACGGTGAGTTTTTTACAAAATTAATGTTTTTTTTTTTTATATTTTAAACTGAGGTTTGAACATCTACGAATAGGAAATTCGTTTAGGATTTTCTCGGAATAGGATGTACGAGGATGGTCCAGAAAGTAAAAACCGTTTTTATTTTGTAGTAAGTTTATTTTATGTATTTAAAATGTAATATTTGTATAAAAATCTACCTTTTTTATACTATCTATCTTTTTTCTATCTTTTTTTTTAGCTATTTTTTCCACATAATCATCTCCTAAGTTCAAGCATTAATCAAATCATGGCACCAGTTTTTGTTTACCGTCGTCAAAGAAGTCAGCCGCCAGACCATTAAGCCGCTACAGACACTAAGCTCATCAATAAGCTCAGTTCCGGAGGCTAAACAGATAAAGAGAGACACAAAGCCCACTAACAGATGTCATTTCATAGCAGTTCCCGCCAAGAAACTCAATTTCAATTTTATATTCAGGTGGAAATCGCTTGGAGTAAGATTTTGACTGTACGGGGTATGATCAAAAACATTCCATCCGAAACCTTGACTTATTTTTGTGAGTGAAGCTACACGCACGCTAAGCGCAAATGATTCTTACTTTCTGTATTACCATAGTTTTTAGCGGAAAATCTTTTTTAGAGCAGAACTATTTCAAATAATATTATTTTAAATTTCATATGAGACTTCTACCTTTTTCGTTAGTTTTTTTTATAATTACACGCTAATGGTGCATTTAAGCTTACCATTTCCATTTCAATAAATGAGCATTTCATTTAACACAACTTTACTACCACTATTAATATATTATATTACTATATTATACTTTATTTTTTTGTTAAAAAAAACAACAAAGAATTTTATGTTGTTTATGATTAACTAACTGAAAACCCGCATTAGCTAAAAAATTTCAAATGATAAAAATGTAAGAAAAATATTTTTAACGACCTTCGTAACATTTCTTTTTTTTTTAATTTTAAAATTGATTTTTCCATCCTTTTGAAGAAATGAATGTGACTTATTCGCTGGGGTAATAATTTAGGGAAACCTATAACATGGAATCAAGAATTAAAATATTTAAAATTTGAAATGATCTTCATACAAAAAAGCAAAGATTTATTAAATTTTCATTAAATAAAAAATAAAAATGATTTAGTCAGCAGGACTAGATTTAGTAGCAGGTAGACCAATTAGCATTTTATATTCGTATGTGGTTTTACTACCGTTTAATACTGATCATATCGCATCTTTTCCCTGGTTTGTTTTTAAGATGAATTCAAAGAAAATAACTGGTTTTATCCCGTAATCGAATTGAAGGTAATATACATTTCGGTTACGGAATAAAACCAGTGTACACGGTTATCAATATTAATTTATTTAATAACTTAATATCTAAACAACCCCACCGCTTTTAATAAATGCGATAACTAACTACAATCCTATGAATTTTTTTGAACAATTAGTTTCGATTTGACTTATTAAAACTAGCAAGTTATAAATAAAGGAAAACCCACTACAAATTTGCATACTAAATCTTTTATAAAATATCAATATTTACGAAAATATAATGTTTTGGAAATTAAAATTTTAAATCAAAATGAAATAATTAACTGATTTTACAACTGAATATTATTAGATGCAAGGGATTCAGAATTTATAGAAAAAAAAATTGTAAATAAACTAATGTTTTATTACCTAAAGATGCTTAAATAAATCAATAATTAAATCGAACAAACTTATCTTACAAAAAGCTAACAATAAAGTTATAATACTTTCCTGGCACTAGTTATTTATTCTTATATAGAGAAAAAATAAAGATACATGAAAAAAGTTTAAAAAATTAAAAAAATACTTTACTTATTTCTACTTACCTAGCCCAAAGTAATTTTTTTTGGAACCACTTCCACTACTACTGTGCTTAGGAAGACAAAAAAAAAATCGATTAAAAGATATGCAATAAATAAAAAGGTAACTTTTTCGATTTTTGGGAAAGGGAAGAATTTATTTTTAATGGTAAGATAATTTTTAAACTCAGTACGCTTGTAAAACTGAGCTTAATATAAATTTGAGTTATGTTTAAAAAATTTTGAATAAAATTGACCCCCAAAAATCTATTTACCCCCAACCCCCTTGAGATATTGATCCTAAAACTTTACCAACAAACTGACCCATATACACGAGTTTTTGTGACGAATTTCATCAAAATCGGTTTATCCATACAAAAACTTCTTATGATTCAAACACGCCAATACAAGTATGAACATTATCCCCCATTTTTTGGGGTCTCTGGGTCATGAAAAATCGAGAAATGCAAAAAAAAAAGATTTCTATCTTTTTGACTGATCACCATACTTTCCTTATTATAGCATAGCTCTAGAGTTATGATGCCAAGAAAGTAAAAATGAATACGTTGATTCAATCATTTTTTATATAACGTTGATATTAAATTAAACAAAATAATGTAGGATGTCCGAAACGAATGAATGTTAATCTTTTTCTATAAAATATGGATCTCAAAATGAAAAAAATAAAAACCGAGAGGGAATATTTTTTAGCAACAGCAATACATAGGCTCTTTTATACAACACAACAGCCAAGAAATTATAAAGTAATACAAAACTCTAATTTTTGTTTGTATGTTTATTCATTTTTTTTATTTCTTGTAGTAATACTAATATAAACTATTAACTGTATTTACGAACACAAACTATTAAATGTACTGGTAACAGTATTAATTATTTATTAATAATTAAAAACTTATGCGAGTAAAATTTTTATTAAGCTCGATCTCACCACAAATAAAAACATTTAGAATGTTGCTATTTTTAAAAATATTTAGATTTTTAAAATCTTAATAGAATGAATCCGTCTAAATTAAAAAAAAAAAAAAAAAACACCAAGAACTTGTATAATTGCAGGTACTTTAACCAAAAACAGATATAGGTTTACGTAAAGGTATTTTTTTAAATGCATTATTTTTTATCATCGGATACTGAGAAACTTTATAGATCTATATGGACATTAATTGTTTTTACTGATAGTAATGATTTAACTGTTTTCTATGTTAAATTAACTACAATAATGGCGGAAAGTAAAAAAAAAATTTTACGGAAAGTAATATTTAAACTAAAATCTACAAAAAAGTGGTTGTGAATAAAAGATTAAACGATGGAAAAAATCTATTAAACGATGGAAGAATTGTACAATTGAAACGATATAAAAATATCTGCGAACGGACAATCGGAGAATCAGAAATAAAGTCAAGGACAAGAATGTCATATGAACCAATTAACGGAAATAAGATGATTAAATAAACACTTCGGATCAGATTTTGGGTTTAAAAAAAACAGAACCGAGATGTCTTCACGAACAATAAATACGAATATATTTATAATCAATAAGAAATATGCCTTTTTTACACCTTAAGCAGCTTACGGATAGTTAAAAGATAAGTTTATTGAAATATATTCATGTATACCGTAAAACTTTTGTTTGATTTTAAAAAGATTACCGAAAATATTTTTAATTTATGAAAAACCACATACAATTTTTTTTTTGCGTAGAAAATAACAATTTTAATAATTTATAATTTAAAACGACACTATTTTGATTGCTTTATATTACATAAGCGTAATTTTATGTAAATTAATTGTATTACTGTTATTAAAAATTAACAGAATAAAATAATCAACTTGTATGAAAATATATAAGTTACGATGGAAACGGGTATTTTAATTTATTTTTTACCCAGACAATCCTTATAATTTAAATAAATACGTAATTAATATCCATTCCGACAATTTACCTGTTTTTATGATAATTTGCAAATGTTTTTTAATGTTATTGAGCGCTATAGATCTAAATATGAATGGAAGATATATTTTTTTATAAAATTTTATTTATTTTTCTATTGGTTTTTATCCGATTGTTTTAGGATTGTTCCTTAGTATTAATTTTTGTTAAAAGTGTGGACTCTGTATATCTTCATTGAATTACATAAATAATTTTTTTTTTTTTTTACCTCCGGAATCACCGTTAGGTTATATCTTCAGAGGATATAAATAATGATCATGTATACACGTAATAAGCTATACCATTCATTTAGACAGTAAGATTAAATTTTATTATTTTTTCGTTAGTTAAATGATAAATTACCAGTTATTTAATAAATAATCGTACATATTTCACAAAAAATCAATTAAATAATAACTTTTCATACTAAAGTTGTATATAAATTTATAAACTTCTAGATAGGCGGTACACTGTCTATCTAAGAAACAAAATAGCAAATATTTGTTAATCTGAAATAGTTAAATTAATCACTGAAGGCCGCTGTCGAGTACAATGAATTAACCTTAAAAATAACAAAGACCGCATAAAGTAAAATTAAAAGATACAATAAAAAAGATGCAGATTTTAATAAAAAAAAAAGCTAAGTGACAATTAATTAGCCTGAATCTATACAAACGTTTTAAACAAAAGAAATGAAGAAAAATACAATTGATTTACCGAAACTAAATTTTTTTTTATTATTGAACAATGATAACTAATAATATATTACCTTTTCTAAATATATTTAATGCCTTATTAATAATTACATGAATTTTCCGTATCAAACGAATGATTTATTCAGTTTTATGTCAATTTACTTATGTTGGACCACAAACTACCTGTTTTATACTCATAAAGAAACTAAAACTATACAATATTTTATATCTTTGTGTGTTAAGTAATATTGTGCGTAAATATAATTTTAAAAACATTATTTTTCTTTGAAATAAAAACAATAACAAAAAGCAGAATATTATAAAACGACTGAATAAAATTCCACAAATAAAAAGTAATAGAGAACAAGAAAATAATGAAAGATATATTTTCATAAAAGATATATAAATTTTACCAGACATTTATTGTAATTACTATTTTACATCAAACATTTTTTCTTGTTTTCTTTTACTAACATAAAACCATAAAAAAACACATTTCATAGGTAACAGAATTGACAGAATATGTAAAAAGTTATTTGTGAATAGACCTTAATAAAAATATAGACAATAAATAAAACAATATAAAGTTTAAATTAAGATAGTAAAATAAGTTAAAACACCGTTTTACGATAACATAAATAATACGATTCAATATATTAGCACTTTGAACACATTTAATTATACATAACTAAATTTGAAAAAATAATTTGTGTACATTAATATAAATTTTGATTAATTCTATAGAACGATATTAAGCGACAAAATATCTTCAAAAAATAAGTGAAATATACTGCAGTGTCTAAGATTAAATTTGTTTTTGAAAGTAATGAAATCTGACAGAAGTCTAAAACATTTTCAAACACTTAATTTTTGTGTACAGTTGTTTTTAAATTACGGTTTGTCATGCGGTAAAGTTTTAAAACACAGATTATACAAACACAGAAGTTTTAGAAGTAACTTTTGTCTTTTGTTGTTTTAGAAATTCATTAGTTGTTATATACTTAAAAACAAAAAAAAAACACCATTTAAAACAAACAACATTAAATAAACTCACCATAAGAAGCCGCTTCGCGCGCTCCGTTCGATAATAGTAGGTAAAGAATGATAATCAGCATGTTGTTTATCGATTATCGAAGATCATTAATGACGAAATAATTCTTAAACTTCTGTTAAATAAATGAAGTCAGCAGGATGGAAAACGGGCTTTGTAATAATTTGTTTAATGTCCGTGTTCCGATCCTACTGAACGTCTTTTGTAAGACTTTACGATGATTGAAGAGATTCGAGACGATCACCGAAGAATTACTCGCGGTAACAGCTGGAACCGACTGAATAATCAAAATCAGATGCGACGAGATGTGGAGCACTGCGCTCTGGAGTAGTGAAACGGAGGCACACTCTGACGGCTGATCGTACAAACACCGACTTCTCCCCCTCCTGATTCATCTTATCCCTTCTCCATACGCGTCTTATCATAGAGATTAGCTGCTGTACCCGTTCCGTGTAGCCCCGACGACGTAATGCACTTGATCTTGAAGTCTCCGATTTGCGTCCGGTTAATTCATTATTTACTATATCTTTCGATTGCGTAACGACGACTCGAATGTTAAAACAAAAGAAAAATGTATTGGATGCATCTAATCACGTTAGACGTGCTTTATAAAGCCATCAATAAGAACTAAATATGTTTATTCATTACTGTAAATTACCGATATATAATATTTTGATAACCGTAAACGTTATCTAAAGATATCTTTTAATATGAAACGGGTTACCAGTGAAAAAAATAAACGTATAACAAAAACTAATTTGAAATAAAATATAAAAGTATATTAATGAGAAACGTTCATAAAAAATTTGTATTGAAATTTTAAACTCCGAAATATGAGTTAAAAATAAGTATGAGTTAAATTTATCGTCTAAGATAACTAAGTCCTGGTCATAAAATTTTATTTTTACTTTGAACATTCTAAATTTTTTTTTTTTTGCTTTATACTTCAATAACGTAGTCCTCAGCCATAAAGTTTTGTGCAGTAGTCTTGGTACGAGCAGGGTTATTTCTAATCAGTTTAACAAAAAATAATATTGATGAGGGGAAGAAAGTGTATAGTATTAGTTGTTTTAAATTTGTACCATCTCGTATTGGATCTGTTTTAGCTTATAAAAATAAATAATACGTACACTAAGATGGAATATTTTTTTTAAAAATCATTCACGCATCTAAAAATTCACGTTTATAAATTTTTTTTTTTTAAATAATCTAAAATAAAAAATCAGTCTGATCTGTGAATCTCTTCTTGTAAATAAATCTGTATTTAATGTGTTTTTGATAAATTTTAAGATAAATTAATGGATAATACATTATCATATAATTGAATTTGTGTCTATTTTTTTTACATTTTATTGATTTGATAGATAAAAATTTTTTTTCTTCAAAAAAAAATCGTACTGGATACTAAATGTTGAATAGGAAAATTGATATGAAAGGTAATACTGTAGATGTATAAATAATTTCCAATTATCCCTCGTTCTGAAATTTAATCAACAATCATATATACCTTTTACTTCATTTTATTTTTTTCTTTAAATATAATAAAATTACAAATTTATGTTTATTTGGTTGGAATAAACATAGGAATGTTTAGGAATTTATTTAATAATAGGAATTAGGAATTATTAGGAATTCATTAGGAATTCAGCTATTTATTTAACTTTTACACTAAACTTTCGTTATTAGATTATTATATCATAGTATAAATTCATAATTAATTATCACCCCTAAAATTTCGTTCTATATGTAAAAAGGAATACAAAATTAGTTACAAATATTAAGGCTCCAAAAAACAGTAATTCATAACTCATTGTTTATATATGTATATTTATTAATTCCATATTTCGTGACAATTTCCTAATGGTTTGCTTGAAGTACGTTACGAGTATAATAACAGCGATTTATATAATACAGAAGAATTTCGGATAAAGGAAACGTTAAGAGACCCTCCCCCACCATCTTAGTTTAACTCTTATCATTAAAAAGACAAAGAATATAACATTTATTGTTACTACACGGATCGTATATATCAGCTAGGAGGAATATTATAAATGACTTCTTCCAATTACCTAAAAATAATTTTAGACATCAAACTCTTCAAAGTATTTATAAATTAAATTCTAGCAGCAGGATATAATTATTTATAAAAATTAATTCTCATTTAGTTACTACTTAATTTTTCATTTCATTGTAACAGGCAGTACTGTTAAACATAAAAATCACCTGGAGCTCATGCGTCTCTGAAGCTGCTATGGAACAACTCGGAGAAAGCTTTGCACGTAGTCCAAAGAAATCAACTCGAGATTAACATTAAAACAAACGACTGTTTAGCGCATATTGCGTAAACAATTGTATCTGAAGCCGTACAAACTAACCGTAGTTCAACACATTGCAGAAAACGACAAAATGCTTGGCTACTGATGGATAGAACTTCAGACGATCATTTTTTAATAATGTAATTTTTAGTGATAGTCAATGTTTCACATCAGTGACAAGGTGAAATACCTTGCCATTGATCTGGCCAGCGATATTTGGGTACCACCGTGTGGGCAGTACCCGTAACTGTCATATATGGGATAAAAAATTCCTTATGAAACTTTTTAGCACATTCGTGATAGCCCCCTTGGTAAATTTTTTCGTTTTCTAAGCAAACAAAGACTGAACGGCCCGTTATTCTTCCAGGAGAAAACAGTAAATGGTATCGTTTATTTTGGCTTGCTTCAAAATTGTCTAATTCCTCAGTTACACGATGATGATCAAGATCGACGCTATTACTATCAGCAAATCGGAGCACCACCTCACTATCGCTTTAACTCCGAGATTTTCTTGATAATCGATTCCCAAGTAGGTGGATCGGTCGAGAAGGTCCAATCGCATGGCCACCTCCCTCCCCAGATTTGACCCCGCTAGATTTTTTTCTTGGGGGGTTTTACTAAAGATCAGGTTTTTTGTACCGCTTTGCCTACTGATCTTATTGAGCGAATTAACAATGCAGATGCAGAAGTAACGCACGAATTGCAGACTACATTCTAGAATGAAGTCGACTTCAGTTGGGATGTACGTCGCATTAGAAATGGAAGCCATATCGAACCGAAGTGAATGTTGGGTGACAAACGTGATGTGGTTTCCTATGAAATGAGACCAACCGAGTCTCTAAGTTATCTCAAGAAATTTTTATAACATGCTTTTAAGGTTGTGAAGTCCTTTTTTAATAAATCCGGTATTTATTTTTATAAATAATTAAATGTAACAATTTACTAATTGTAAATTCCTGATTACTAAATGTCTCCAGATACTCTTCTATTGAATATTCAATAATATCTAATAAAAAATACATCCAATAATACGCACTTTAGTTCATTAAGATTACAATTTTTCAGTAAAATCCATCCTCTTAGTAAATAGCAGTTTTTATTTAGTAAATTAACTAATTTTATACTGAATTTAACAAAAAAAAAATTGTACTCTTCATAATATTTAATTAATCACATAAAATTTAGATATAGTACAAAACAGGATTTTCAATTCTATGGAAGGTTTATCAGTTCCAAAAATCATCTTATTGTATCAACAAAGTTGTATGTATTTTTTTTTACGGATACCGGGATATAATAATTTTAGTAAAAAAAAAATGTATTTCCATTACTCTCCATATTTTTTGCGTTTGTTTTTATTCACATATTTTCTAGAAATAGATTTTTAACTACAGTATATAACAAAGTTAAAATTTACAAATTTGTATTTAAGTATTCCGCCATCATTTTGAAACGAAAGATTTTTATGAAAAATTGTTACTCGTTTGTCGTTCCACCTAATTAATAAAAAAATTCGTAAAAATCTGATGATTAGTTTGGCCGTAACTGCGAAATTAACACAAAAACGGACAAAATGCGAAATGGTCAAATTAAAACAGAATTTTGCTTCATTCAGCCAGTTATATCTAAACACTAATAAAATTATTAAACATAAAATTTACTAGGTTATATAAATTTATTTTAATTTATAGTTAGTAATATAAAATTAAATTATTCACAATTATTCTAAATGATCTATTCACCTGGTTTCTTCCTACGCGTCAGCGGTTGTTTTTGAGAAGAAATATCCTATTTAACACAATAGCTAAAAATCACTGAATCCTAGAAAAAAAAATTATTCTAATAGAGCATACCTTCTACTGTTGATACTACATTTATAAGCATACTAAAAATTATAACTAAAAATTTTATGTTTACTTATAATTTATTTGACATAATTTTGAAAAAAATTCTTAAGACAATAATCTTTTGTTTGAAGAAAACATGGAACACCAAAGGTATTCTATGAAATATATTTCAAACGCGATTACGTGGTCGAATGTCGGTAACCACTTTAACCATAATATGGCTGCTAGCTGTTACGTATAACAATAGGCGACCCTTTTAACGGCTATAAACTTACCTATATTGCTTTTTCTTTTTTTTTTTTTCTTATTTTTAATCATATAAAATTTACTAAGATGGTTCCCAATTTGATTTTCTTTGACCGAAATTTCATTAAAAATGGTTCATATTTACTGAAGTTGTAACAAAGTATAAAAAAAGATTTAATACCGTAGAAAAATTAAATATGTTAAAAAATAATTTATGGATTTGAAACAAACAAATTTAGTTAAATATTTAGCATTTTGTAAATTTATTTGTATAATAATAATAATTTCTTTATAAAGAGTCCCTTTTTTAATCTCCGTTGAAGCAATGAGAATACAAAATTATCAGAAAAAATTAAATCGGCGTGAGTAATAAATTGATTTAATTTAATAATATCACATTTAATTAATCACATATGAAAATATGATAAAATAAAATGTGTGAACACAAACACACACTCCCCCACCACCTCCTACCCACCTCACACTCAAACTCTCTCTCTCACTCTCTCTCTCTCTCTCTCTCTCTCTCTCTCTCTCTCACACACACACACACACACACACACACACACACACACAC
>JAAAKQ030509417.1:7165-17498 GCA_010016005.3 Zanna intricata | reverse complement strand
TCTTGTTCTTTTTAAAAATTAATTGATTATCCACTTTATAAAATTTATTTTTAGGTAGATTTCAAATGAAAATTACACATTGTAATGGGTAGCATGATTTGACTTGCAAAAAATGTCGACATATATTCCCGTTTCAAACAACTCAGACCCCAAAACCACTGTCATATTATAAGTTTATATATATATATATATATATATATATATATATATGTAATTTTGCGCCAATCACTTTCAAATTGATACATAAAATATAACGACCTAAAATCTCGGTCAAGTTCATTAATGGACAAAATCGGACCATGGAGCTGAAAGTAGGGGCTTTTTTGAAAAAAATTAAAAAAAAAAACAATGTCGCTACAACCTTCTTATTAAGTAAAATAACCAATTTTTTCAAGTTCCTAAAACTAAATCTATTTAGCTAAAAATCCACCAACTAAAGTAATATATAGTATAATACAGTATAGTAATGGTAATACAGTACAGTGTACAGTACACAGTCCCCGGAAGTGTACACTGTGTGGGTACTAAGTGTACAGTGTGTAGTATAGTAATACAGTACAGTTCAGTGTATATAGTATATAGTATATTGTTGTCTAGTATTGTAGTATAGTATAGTTATAGTATATACTATATTGTTTTTTTTTTATGTAAATGTAATTTTAGTTTTGGCCTAAAACTTATCTATTTTGATATCACCAACCATCGGCCCAGGGAGTGAATAAAGTGGGGTTGCTTCTCTTAATAGGCAAAGTATCGAATCGGTTTAAAATTCTAATAATTAAGTAAAGTTTGGCTGAAAAAACTTTTCATATGATCGACCTTTATGGCACGGGATGACCAAAATGTTGCTGGAATTGTAAGAAGATGGGTCTTGTCGTATTCTAAATACGTGAAACTTTTTTCTCATGCAACTATTGTCGTATTAAATAAATTTGAGGTTATTCGTAACTTTAAGGTGGAAATCTTTTTTATTCCCTACACAGATTAAACCACCTGCCTCTTCCAGCATGAAGAAAGGGATTTTTTGTTTATTTTTTATACTTTTATCTCACATACTGAAATTAGGATACCAATATCGAAAGATGGCCTTATTTCTCCTGCTATAGGCATAATTTATTAATAAGTAAAAAACAGTGTACTAAATCTATGCACTAAATATCTTCAATAAAACGAATTCTGTACTTAAAAAAATATTTGTGTAATAACTCCATTTAGATATTTGTAATGTAGTATAAAATAGGAGAATTTAATCATAGGTTTTAAAAACAACATAACGATCAATTATAATTAATACTGTACATACAGAAATAGTACCATAAAAAAGATATTGAAATAGTACCAATATGTATTACATATAAAAAAAAAATTATTATTTTTTTTTAATATTACAATTAAAATTTACGTCTAGTCCATCATATTTTACGTGATTAAATATTATATTACTATCTCTATTATAAAAACAACTCCTTGTTATTCATTAATTTTTACTACTATCAATGCTATTAAGGTAAAATTTTACTATGATTTCTCTGTATTATTCAAGGTAAATGCTGGAAAAGCATACCTTTTATTATTGGTGTAATATAACCACTGTCATTCCTAATGTAATTTATGCAATGAATAATTAAAAATATTTGTTTATAAACAAATTATTATAATTTTTGTTTGTTTTTTTACTTCCTTGTAAGAAGTAAAGGAAGTACTGTGATCACAAAAAAATTCAGTTTTACAGATCATCGGAAATATCCATTTTCACCCTCCTTGAAGCCATTTTGAATAGTTTCAAAATGGTATTACATAACTCTAAACGTATCTCGCATAACTCTAAAAAACTAGTTATAGGATGTTAAAATTCTGGATTTAGAACTGTTGTAACATCTAGTTGCGCACCTTCCTTTTTTATTGCAATCGATACGACCAAAAGTGTCCAAAACAGCCCAAAATCCCAAAAATCTGGATATTAGACTTTTTATTGACTATAGTAGTACTCCTCATTGAGAGCTTTCCAACGATATATAATAAGTTGTACTTACTTTCATTGATTCCAGAGTTGTAGCCAATTAAAATTTAATTAATAAAATATTTGAATATTTCAAGGGTAGGCACATCGGTTTGAATCAGACTTCATCTCCTTTTTTCTTTCTTTTAAACTTTTTTTTAATTTATTTTTTTAACTTCTTTTTTTAAATTTAAATATTTATTAATAATTATTAACCAACGATTTTGAAAAAAAATTTTAAATAAATAAAAAAAAAAATGACAAAACGTTTTGGATTATTAGTGAAATAAAATTTTATGGAATTTTTAAATGTGTATATACAATTTAATAGGCATTACTACATATTTGTATATGTAGTAGATTTGGTGAAACATGTGATTATTCATTATTAATTGAAAATTATAATTTAGTATCGTATTTTTTTTGGATTTTCGTGCAAGAAAATCAGGTGGAGTCTACATCAGAATTTTTTATAAGTTATTTTAAGTATTATTTTGTGATTCCTTCGCTTTTGTATCATTTTTGCGTTTTAGTACTGCTCAATTTATATCAAAGTTAAGAAATAGAATGTTTGATGCAAGTTGTTTGATCTTATAGGGATACTTTCTTGTTGTGTAAAGTACCTAAAATTCCGGGAAATTAAAAATAAAAGTATTAAAATTTATATAAGATATATTAATTTCACTTTTTGTTTATAAAATGTTTGGCTTACGCTATGATGTTTTATTATTTTCCTCATTTAATAAAATAATTAATTTTAATATTTTGTACCACGAATCTTTTATTATTTTAGGTTACTTTATTGCCTACTTAATTAATCTTATGAATTAGATTGCTGAATTTATTACAGGCGTATGTAGCGAACAGTTTTCGAAAACCATATGACATTTCTAAATACATTAGTAGATTTAGATATAAAATAGTAAAGACTAGGAAAAAAATTCAGTAAGTAGGAAGTTATATTAAAAGAATCCGCTGACTGCTTCTATTATTTTTGTTTATTATGGCCATCATTTAAATCTTTTCCAAAGGACAATAATGGGTAGTTGGTGAATGAATGGGTTGTTGGGTGGTCGGTCCGAGAACAATTACTACTAGTCCACTTGCTCACTGCCGTCCTGCTGGCGCCTTACCCACACAATTGTATTAGGAAGCCTTTGAACTCCACGAATATATACTTGTATGTGTGTGATGGCCGCATTTTAAAGGCCTCTGTCTTTTAGCTTGTTGAAAGTAATCTTTTTAACCTTTGCTTCCTTATGAACTTTTAACAAAATGAAACATTTTATGTAAAATACATTTAGTTTTCTTGTGAAAAAAATACACAAACCTTAAAGGACAAATAGTAATTAATCGGTCATTGTTAACGATTTATTATTAGTAACACAGTATTTTAAGTTTCTAGTAAAAAAATGTTTTCTAGGAAAAAAATTATGGTACATAGTAAACCAAGGTCAATACCTTTTTTCTGCACATTATGAATTTTCAATAATTCTATATTTATTATTTTTATTGTAGATTTTATTAAATACTAACAAAATTGCTCAAGATATTTATTTTAAAAAATCCAACTACTTAATCGTAGTCATTTTATCCATAAAAGAAAATTTTGTTAAAAATTTAATTAACTTTTTATCGCCCTAAGTTACAGAAATAATATATTTATAAATCTACATTTAAAAACAGATTTCACATTTATGAACGGATAAAGCTGATGAGCATTGTCAGTTTCATTCACGGTTTCATTACTTTGTCACTTTATATTTCTTGTGATATATATATATATATATTAGATATTTCTAAAGTAAAGACCGCTGGAAAATTTTTCTCCTTAAGGTTGGAAAATCTGTGTCGTTTATGGCTACGCTAGTAACGTACTCATTGCATTGTTGTCTATATGTAATAGCGTTGTAGTATCTTTCACTACTTGTGAGTTATCACGTTATAAAATCAGTAGGAAAATCGATGTTGCCGCCGACTGTGAAATACGTGGAGTTATATATTTTTTAAACCATCTAAACGTTACGCCGGGTGAAATTCATTGTAGTTGGTTGCTGAACACAGTGGTAATGTAATGATTGAAAGAAACGTCCAAAAACGGTGTGAAAGATTAAGAAATAACAGAATTAATGTGCACGATGAAGAACGTTCGAGGAGACCCTCAATAATCACCAAGGACTTGTTGAAACGCGTCAATGAAGAAAATCAGAAAAGATCGTCGCTCAATTATTTCTGACCTGGCTCTTCTTTTTCCTGATGTTTCAAAAGCAATTATCGGTCGCATTTTTCATGATAATTTAGGCTTCAGTGCACATCGGGTGCTGCACGTCTTAACGGGACTTCACAAAAAAAATCCGAATGGGATCTGCTTTGGAATTTTTAATGAGCTACACCGAAAAAGGTGATGAGCTTCTTAATTCAATCGTTAGCGGCGATGCGGTGATGCGGCGAAGCATGGATTTCTTATTACACGTCCGAGAGAAAACGGGAGTCAAGTGAATGCTGTCATCTTCAACCACCATCCAGACTAACAAAGGTCAAAACACAGCCATTTGGACGCGAACCAATAGCCACAGTTTTTGGGATCGGTTTGACATCCTGTTGATTGATTTCATATCGCGTGAAACGACTATAAATGCGGAAACCTACTTTAAAACACTACATGAGTTACGACGCGCCATTCAAAATGGGTGACATAGGCGGTTGACTGACGGTTTCGACCTAGTGCACGATAATGCACGTCCACATGTTGAGGGCCCGACACGTGATTTACAGAGAACATTTGGATGGGAAATTTACGATCATCCACCATATAGTGCAGACATAGCTCCTTCTGATAAACATTTGTTTGGTAAATTAATATATTTGGTAAATATTTGAGCGGTAAGTGATTCACGGGTGACAATGGACTTAAAAATTCCGTTAATCAATGGTCTAATGGACTAGCGGCAGAAGAATACGACAATATTTATCTAGAAGAGGTGCTTTATGGTACTGAAACAGACAACAGAAAGCCTGAAAAGTATATAATTAACAATTTTATTAAGTTATGGTATTAAAATGCAACACTGAAAATTAAATGCATTGACCGAGTATAAAATTATTTACGTCTGAGGTGACTAGTACCAGAAACCCCATCGATTACATATTGCGTGGTGCGCTGTTGAGGAGCTAGCGGCTGGGATCCTGAAGTCGAAAGAGAGCAGGAATATCGTGACTATGAAGCAGATTAGGAAACTACTGATAGCGGAAGCGTGGGTAGCCGTAAACAGATAATTGCAATTCGCTGAGTTAGACCGCACCCAATGAATGATTGGGGACCTCGGGGTCTCGGGAGTGGAGTCTGTGGCCAAGGCTGGCTCTCTAGGAGGGAGGAGTTAGACCGTCGTTCTGAGCGGTAGGTCCCTTTGAAGATCACCATGAAGCAAGGCGTAAAGGCCATAGTCCCGATGGATCCCTAGGGAGGGTCCCCAGTAGTGGCGCGGAAATAGCAGACCATAGTCCCGGTGGAGGGCCAATTTTGGGGTTCTCCTACTTGAGGCAAGGCGTAGAGGATAGAGTCCCGGCCGCTTGGGTTGCTCTGGCGTGAACAGCCCTAGCCGGGGGCGTCCTGAGTGGTTAAAAGCAAGGCCCTTCCCAAGGCCACACGATGCATGATTGCAGGCCCAATCCCGGAAGAATGGGAAGAAAAAAAAATGAAAAAATGAAGATACTGAGAAAGTTTATGTAAGATACCATTAAAATATATGAAACGTATACATAACATAGCATTATTGCTAGTATTAAGTACTAAGGATTACAGTAATTTATTTTTATAAATTTAATAAATTCAGATCATTAAGAATTAGTCAAAAATTAAACAACCTTAAAAGAATATGGTTTATTTGAATAGAACCTGAACACTGAAATATAATAAATCTAAATATACTATAATCCATAAATATAATAAATGAATAATTATTAATAAATCGATATGTTGAAATTAAAAAGAAATTTAAAACATTATTAAAAAAAGTAAGAAGGAGATTCATACTGAGGTAAGTCTGATTCAAACCGATGTGCCTGGTAAGATCAAAATATTTCATTAATTAAAATTTCATGAGGCTATAACTCTGGAATCAATGAAAACTAGTACAACTTTTGATATAGCTCTCAATAAGGGATTATTCCTGCAGTTAAGTAAAAGTCCAAAATCCAATTTCTTTTTTTTGATTTTTGGCCTTTTGTGAACACTCTTGTTCCAGTCGATTGCAATCAAAAGGGGAGATGCACAACTAGATGTTACAACAGTCTTAAACCAAAATTTCAACATTCTAGGGCTAATCGTTTTGGAGTTATTGAAGATACGTACGTACGTACGTAAGATTCACGCCGAAACTAGTCAAAATGGATTCAAGGATGTTCAAAATGGATATTTCCGTTGAAATCCGGAAACCGAAATTTTTCGTGATAATATTTCCTTTACATCGTACAAGGAATTAAAAAGTGATTTTTATTTGTGAAATAGTTAGTTGAATTTATAATAAATTTCAGAAACTTTGAGGTATTTTTTGTCGAAAAAATTTGAGAAACCTTTTTTTTTAGATTCTGACTTCAAAGGTCGGACTTCGGCTACAAAAATACCTTACAAAACCCATAAATATTAAAATTAAGTTATCAAACCTTTTATTATATTTTTAAAAATCTGTTACAGCGAATAGGGTTTAACGTTGCCAGATAATTTCTTATCACTAAATTTTACAACTACAAGAAATTTAGAGATCTGAACTCTTTTACACGAAAAAATCTGATAGTCCATTTTATAATAATTTCCACTTGAATTCGAATTAAAAACAAAAGTTGCTTAATCAGATAGCAGTCCTCATTTGATGTAAAATAATAATGTTTTCTCAAAATGATAGTTCTTAATGTTGAACCCAGTGCAGTGAGTTTCGATTACGCGTAAATTTGTCATATTGTTGTTCATGAATGAATTTTTTTTAGCGATACGTTATTGCTTCTACATTTAGTAATCAAGTTTGTGACTCGAAGTTAAGTGCTATTGTCATAATTAAAGTTTTAACCAGACTTATATTTCAACCATTTAAATCCAAATAGTTGCATAAATTATTTGTATGCTATTAATTTTGAAGTTACTGTTAATTTAAACTCTTGAGATATTATTGAAATAACTGTTTAATCTCTTATCAAACATTGTGCGTATAATATCAACATTTGTTCTATTTTAGCCATTTACTTCAGTAAATGGCTAGCTAACACGTAGCATCAAATGGTACGTACGGATAGAGAAAAGTTTTCTAAATCTTATTACAATATAATGTAATCCTGAATAAATAATTTTTAATTCACTCTCTTTTTAAATTAATTATTATATTTTACCACATTTTTTTTTTGTTCTTTAATATTGCCAACAATAACAATTCCTGAGAGAAAAAGATGTTTTATAAAAATGTAGAAGTTTTTCTGGAAATCCTGAATCCCAAAACGCACCCAAATTGCATAAAGAAAGTAAAACCAGATTAGTTTTAAGACACCTAATTTGATATTTTTTTTATTTTTCAGAAAAAGAATATCTAAAATGGAATGTCCTAGGTTAACGGAAAAGTGATTGAAGCATAATGATAATTATCTGCCATTTTCCATTTTTATATTATCAGATGATTTATTAAGCTTGGAAGTCATCGTCAATCACATAGAATGCTGTAAATAAATTATTTTCATTAACTTATATCTTAAAGAATTATATTATACGAGATTTTTTTTTTTATGAGGAAAACTCCTCCACCAACCTCCTTGGTAGAGAGGTAGTGTCTCGCCTTTTGCATCGGGGTTCCGAGTTCGAATCCCAGTAAGGCACGCTATTTTTTCATACGCTACAAAATGCCATTTACACGAACCAGATTCTAAGAAAAAAGAAATAATATTGTATACGTATATAATTATTACAAAAATTATATGTGAACAACACACGACTTATTTGTTCGCCTACTAAATGTCTTATACAAAATGTTCATTAATTTTATAATTTTAATTAACAACATCCGATATTTTTTTTAATATTAGTTTTTTTATTTTGTTATTATTGAATTATTATTTATGGTAAATATTTTTTTTACAATCGGAGGTTAATAATTATTATTAACAAATTAATATATTAAAATAAAAAAAAAAAAGCGAAAAAGAAGAGATCAAGTCTGATTCGAACCGATGTGTACCCTTTTAAGATACAAATATTTCATTAATTAAAATTTGAATTTGCTATTACTCTGAAACAAAAAAAAAAATACAACTTATGGTATATCGAGAAGCTCTCAATAAAGTCTTTCTTACTGCAGTTAAGAAAAAGTGAAAAATTCAAATTTTTTTTGATTTTGGAATTTTTTGGACACTCTTTGTTCGGTAGATTGCAATCGAAAAGGCGGGATGCACAACTAGCTCTTACAACAGTAGTAAATCTAAAATTTCAAAATTCCGTAGAATTTTTAAATTTTAGCCGTAGCTAATCGAATTGAATTAGCCGTAGCTAATCGTTTCTGAGTTATGCGAAATACGTACGTACAGACGTCACGCCGAAACGGATTTAAAACGGATTCAGGGATGGACAAAATATATATTTCGTTGAAATCTGAAAACCGAAATTTTTTGCGATTACAAGACTTCCTTGTACGCTCAAGGAAGTAATAATACGAAACATATTTAATGTATCCATAATCCTGCAACCAATTATATTAACATAAATATGCAATTCGCTTAAAAAATGTTATAAATTTTATAACAATAAAACAAATTTCTTCAAAATAAAAAACTTACATGTAAATTATTTTCTCTAAATTAAAAAAAAATTTAATAGAATTAATTTAATCAAAATTAGTTTATTTAATTTAATAAAATTAATCAATATTGGATCACAGTAGTATTAAAATAATAAAATATAAGATTTCTAATGTAATGAATTATTAAGAAATTTATAGGTATTGACGAGCCCATAGAAAATCAATAACGGTTCTACTGGAAATATACTCTTGTATTAACAATTTTATGGAGATAATCTCTCCTTTCACTTTTACTCTATTTTATCGTAGCCTTAAAAATTTATTATAGTAAACCCATTTATTCTTTTGCGACCGCGCGATCTAGTTTACAGTACCCATTTCTCAGTAAAGTTCTTTCAAACATGATTATATGTGTGTAACGTTTTATACATACATATATATATATACACTTTATAAATGTATACAGATACGCACACACATTTCACTTTATTCATATTCACAATAACTTAAAACTTTTATTCTGTTTTTCACGTTTAAATATTTTTTTCAGTAATAAAGAAACTTTAATTCAACTTACAACATATTATATAAAGTTTTTAAAAGAGAAAATATGTTTTTCAAGTATTCAAAGGAAAACTTTATTGCTACCATATTCCCTAGAAATTGGTCGGTTGAATGTCATACTTAAAAAAAATTCAAAACTCACATACAATTCGATTTATAATCCAAGACTTTTTCCAATATCAAAAAGTTTCTTTTATATCAAAACGTCTTGACTGGTTGACATCTGTATTATTCTGTTCATTGAGAATTTAAAAATAAATATTATTTCAATAAAATATTTTTTTTTTTAACAGCAAAAATTGTTCGTAAGCACAATTATTGTTTAATTTTAATTAAAATTAATAGAAGGGTACGGAAAATCGTCATATACACACTAATAATTTCATCCGTATTAATAGTGATAGAAATAATTCAAATTTGGGAGCAGTCTTTTCAAGTATCAATAATGTAGTTAGTAATAAAGATATAATTGCCTTACCCAATCGAAATTTTTCAAAAAGTTACAACCACATGTTCTCGTAAAACAATATACCCAAAAAATAATAAAAAATAAAATAAAATTATATAATGCAGTTTTTCCAATAGAAATAATACCAAGAAACGTATTCACAAAAACAAAATGCACTAACGAAACAATAACGTGATTTGCTTCGGATGTTATATGTCAAATGCAAATCTGCATAGAAAATAAGGATTCCATTATTATTATTATATTTATAAATTTTCTTTTTTTGCCTGGTGAGGGGAGGAATGGCATTTACCCAATGAGTGACGATTTCGCTAACGGCTGGATGTACTGAAAGTGTGTGTACATACTTGCGCCCTACCGATTAAAACCTCCGCCTTACTAAATCCCCTCCCCAGGCAGGAACCGCAGTTAAGGATTTCGCAGCCCCGGAAAGTGTTGTCTTCGAGTTCGGGTGATCCAAGATCCCTGTGCCTCATCTTAGTCGCCCATACTTGCAACACGGACGAATGACGGCTCC
Source organism: Zanna intricata (assembly GCA_010016005.3). Classification (NCBI taxonomy): domain Eukaryota; kingdom Metazoa; phylum Arthropoda; class Insecta; order Hemiptera; family Fulgoridae; genus Zanna; species Zanna intricata. The sequence continues at coordinate 7,176 of JAAAKQ030509417.1, read as the reverse complement.
GTAGGAGGTTG
>JAAAKQ030509395.1:9182-19817 GCA_010016005.3 Zanna intricata | reverse complement strand
ACGCTACCACTCGCGTCACGGAGGCCGGCGATAGTGCTGTTTTGACAACTGGATTTATTTACATTCTGGTTTTTATGAAGTGAAAGATTAAATTTTGTGAAGTTCCATAGTGATTTGTAAGTTTCTTAATGTTCATTATTAATTGTTATAATTTTGCAGCTACATCTCTTCTTGTTAAAAAGTTATTTTCCACTGACTACTGTGTGTAGAGAGTGATTTGAATTAAATCCTATTGGTAATTTTGTTATTTTTCCGATTGGATTTATTAACATTCTGACTTTTATGAAGTGAAAGGTTAAATTTTGTGAAGTTCCATAATGTTTCATCAAACTTTCCATTGTGTTCATTTAATCTATGTATATATACCCAAATTTAGCAACATCGAAGCATTGCCGGATCTGATCGTATTTTTATAATTTGACTTAAAAATTATTAACTACAAAATTGATTGTAACATTGAAATTATAATTTTTAATAATCAATTTTGCCGCCCTAGAAGTTATTGTTTTAAAATAGTTAAACAACTGTTAATAGTTCTGTAGTTATATAACAGTATAGGCCTATTATAATATTTTTTTGCCCAAAAATTTCTAAAAAAAAAGCTAGATAACTTCAGAAAAATTTATATATGCTGTATCACTGTATCTGAAGTTGTGCATATAAAAATTTGATAAAGATTGATTGAGTCATTTTTCAGTTACAATCAATTCAAATTCAACAACATATAACGTAACCTCAATTTGCGGTTATGCTGATTATGTATTGCTGTATTTCTCATACGCGCTTATGCAGTGAATCAAGTGGTGATTGAATTTAAAATTGATGTTTAGGGTCTACTCGTTAATCGAACGTATGTAGTGCCTTTTACTCTGTAAATCAGTGTATTTTTGACTGCAAAGTAGTAAAGGCGTCGGAAAAAAAAATCGGTCTTGCGCAGAATTATGTAAGAGTTTTTTCTTTCAGGACTTAAAAAAAAAAATAGTTTATTTTAAGTACATCTGGTTACACTTGAACTAAAAGCTAAAAATGAAAATTAAATTTCAGACATCATTGAAGAAATATTATGAAATGGTTGAAAGTGATTACAAATGTCATGCAATAACTAAGAACTAGAATCTAGGTTAAAAGAAATCATTTTTATTATTTAATCTAGGTCAACTAGATTACGTGATTTGAGTATTTTTCATTAGCTTTCATTTGAAAAGAAGCATTCGTGATGTTATTCAAATTTATTTTTTAAAATGTTTTTCAATATTTTCTGGAAATGTTATTGGAGCTGAGGGTATCGTTTCCTTACAATAATTTTTAAAAAATAACTATTGAAGTGTATCATCAAATTCAGTAAAATACTTGGCGTCGCATTTAACCGGAGACTACTGTAAACACCATTCAATTAACAAACAACAAAAATTACAATACTAAAAATGAATTAATGTAACCTTATAAGTTCACAATTTTCCTTACCGTTTTCTATAAAATATGGAAATATTATCTGCTACCGAAGTGTATGTAAGGATGCCAAATGTATTTATCGCCAGAAGTTAGTTAATTATCAGCGCCTAGTCAGTTCAATCTTAAACGATTCTAAGACTTTTAAGTTATTTTATTACATTACGTTCAATTAGAAATTTCTTTTAAAAGATTTTGAAATAAAAACTCACTTTTATTAGAAAGCTTACTAACTAGTGCAGTTATCTGTTACCCTTTACAAAATCGGATAATGTTAACAATTAATGTAATTATTATCTTTTGTATTCCATATTATTTTTTTGCAATTACTAATTTATTGTTATTTTTGAATTGATTAAATTATGGTAGTTATGTAGTTATTACTTTTATATTCATTACATCTTGATAATTACGAAATTTTTTTTTGTATGTTATTTTTATTGTTATATTTGTTCTAATTATAAGTAATTTAACTTTGTATCTTTTGTGTTATTTATGGACTTAATAATAATTGTTTAGTAAAAATAATTGTTTTTACACAAAAATTGACGTTTGTGAACAGGAATAAGTTTTTATATGTAAACTTTTTTTATTAGTTTTACTGTCAATATTATAAAATAAAAGTTATTATTATTAATCATTCCATTTAGCATCGTGTGATTGTCAGAAAAATAAAGAAAAATATTTAAAAAAAATCATGTGTACAACTTAACAAATTAATTACTGTTAATCCATTTACTCATCTTTATAAATATATTATTATTTTTTTTATTAAAGAAAATTTGCAAGTATATGCTATAACTGCGAGATAGCATATTTCTAATCATCCCATGATCAATAAAATTAGTTATAAAGAATAAATATTTTGAATAATATAACGAAAAAATGATTCTATGATATTACCTATTTAAATAGTTTGCAGAAGCGTTTTATTAATAATAATAACAAATAAAAATTTTCAACAAATATCCTTTATTGTGAAAGTGGTTTTAATATGAAGGTGCAAATAAATTAATCTTATTGTTAGTTTAAATATTAGAATAAAATGAAACATTTTACAATACGAAAGAAGTAGTATTTTGAAATAAATAAACAAAAAATTATTTTTATGTTTATCCAAATCATCTGCTAAGAAACACAAACACATACACACATGCTTGCAAAAATATATATACATGTGCATTTAAATATATATTGTATACATTTATATACATAAACACACCACATACACACACACAGACACAAACACAAACATAAAATTAAATAACTATAAAATTGCTTTTATGACTAACCACAAAAAATTAGATTAGTTATTAACAGTCAATCTTATTCTAATATGTATAATGAAACAGGTGTCTACAAAATAGAATTAGAATTAATTCTATGGGCCAAATAGGAAAGTATTTTAAGTAGGAATGAAAAAAAATTGAAGAAAACTTTTTTGGAAACATTTAAAGGCATATAAAGTAAAAATATCTAATTCTCTCTATCATATTACGGAATATCATCATGTGGTGTTCTGCCGCTTTGCAGGTCCCTGGCACCATTGTTGTCTCAATCTGCTTCTTTCCTATGGTTTTCTTTTTTTCACATCATAACCTTTATTACCTTTTATGGCATTTAATTACTTCAGCCTTCTCCTTCCTCTTTTTTTTTTCACCTTTAACAGAACCTTCAAGAACTTATTTATTATTCCTTTTCTCCTAAATATATTCCCGATCCAGTTCTGATAATATTTCCTCCTTCAGATAATATTGCTCTATCTTCATTTAATGTCTTAATACTTTTAGGTATTTTACTCTGCCCACCCATTTTATCTTGTCCATCCTCTTCCAGACCCACATCTCAAAACCCTCGCTCGATGTTATCCTTTTTCTTTTTCCCATTTAACATGTTTCACCACGGTATAAATGTATACTCCAAACAAAGCATTTACCAATTTCTACCTCAAGCTCAGATTCATGTTTCTGTAGAGAAGGATTTTCTTTCTAAAAAGGGCTTCTTTTGCTATTGTAATTATCATTATGGGAAATAAACACACTTTTTATTGTCTAGAAAACATGATAATTTTGAATATCAAATATAGATAAACATTTAAATCTGACACACTAAAAATAATAAATATAAAAAAATAATACATTTTATTGAGATGACTCAAGATTCATAATTTATTTTTAAAAATATGTTTTTTTAAATAAGATACCAAAATAAGAGTTTCACTATCTAAAAGTAGATGATTTATTTATTATAATAATTAAAATAATTGTCAAGCAGCAGAATAGTATTTTATTTTTAATGTCTTCGATAATAAACGTTTACTACTGTAATTTAAAAAATTATGTTTTTAAATTGTTATAATAAAAAACATCCGTTCTGGAAAAGTACAGATGTCTGAAAAGTACTTAAATACTGTAAGTACTTAAAGTACAAAAAATGAAAAACTACTAAGTGAAGCAAATATTTTCAATTAGTTAATTTATTCTATAGCTAGGATGCAGTTTGATATCTATTATTATCTCATTAGAAACAATTTTTACTGTAATTACTTAAATTTTTAAGATTTGTCGTTTGTTAACAACTGAAAATTTTTTCCTAAGGTTTAGGGCACACTACAGATAGAAAGTCTTTAGTCAAAACTGTTTTGTCGCGAAGCACCTGAATAAGTCTTGTAAATAAATAGTTTTGATTAAAGGGTAAATCACACTGGACAAACAGTTTATTCAGGATTAATACGATTATGTTAGAAGCAACCGTGTTTAGCGGTTTAGTGTTTCATCTTTACACACTTATGTTAAAATAACATCCGATTATTATTTCAGCGTTTTATTATGCAATTACTAATTAATAATTACTTAGCAGGCAATTTCCCCATTCTATCACTTAAAATATTCAGCATATTCAGAAATTATAGTGACCAAAGAAAATTTTAATATCTAATAATGTAATATAATAATTATAAGATGTACATAAGTATAAGCTGAGTAATAGCATAATTATAATAAAAATATTTAAAAAAAGGTTCAATGCACTCAACTGATATTTTTGTCCTGCAGTATGGGCTTTTTGACACTTATTTTAACGAAGCAGAATGACTAGTCTCTTAGCTCCTGCGATAAAAAGCAGGCAGTTTTGACCAAAGAATTATTTTGTCGTAACGGTGCGATCTCAAATTTAGTACCATAGCTTGAAAAGGACTTCATAGATTCAATAAAGATTTATTACCTGGTTTGTGCTAGGATTTAATATATCAGAGTTATCGAAGTTAGTTATATCGGAGTTATTTATTTTAATAACTCCGATCAACTAGATGGCAAATCAACGAATTAATTTGTTTCTGTATAGGTTTCACAACTTTTGGGCAACACAACTTACTTCTGAACTAATTTTTTGTTTCACTCGGTGCAGTTATAGCTTCGGGCTGACTTAGTTTATATTTCTTTAAAACATTTATGTTTGATAACACAATAAAGTATTTATTATGATGTTGATAGACGACATCGTTGTTGGCTGAGACGGGGAGAAAACGGGTGGTTATATTCAGTAACCGATTTTCGAAAATGGATCGATTATAAATATCTACTAACAATTTTGACTATAATCCGGAATTTTTTTTTATCGTATATCAGTTAGGTTACATAAATAAATTTTTTGCAGACATAAACGAAACGTTAAATTTTGTCAATGAACTATGTCATTTATCGTAAGACTAGCAACCCCAATCCATTTCTTCTGCGTTATTACCTTCAGGACTTCACTAATTTCAGTTGCATCTAAATATATACAAACATTAAGCAGCATAAAGTGAGAATAATTTAATATTCTACGTTAATGTCTAGTGTTAATGTTCTTATTTAATGTAAAATATCTGCTTTAAAATACGTTCGTCTAGCCACAGTCACTGCTTTTATTTAATAATTAATTGAATTTAATAATACATTTTTTGAATTAATTCGTTATCTTGTTTACTTAAAAAAAAATTAAATGTTGTATATAGTATTTATTATAAATATTAATTTTTTGTCAGTAAAGTTTATAATATTGTAAGTAAATTCGCGTTTATAAATGTATTTGAATTCTTCCTGATATTCCTCTTAATCTAATTGCAAATTAACTAATCTTTTCATTAAATGATCAAAGCTATTTAGTATGCTCATTTTATTTTTTATATATAAATTAATTTTAAAACTTCGGTGTAAGTGTGTAATATGTGTTTCTTTTTTTGACGTCATGTCGTGACATGACTTACACGAATATAAACATGCGGTGATCAGATATCACTTTCGGGCATGGTAAAAAATATGTTTTAAAAACTTTTCTTTTAATGTAAAAGGTTTTTATCGAAATCTTTAATACAAAACCATTTAAACAGGAAATGTAGTTTATTTTTTGAATAAATTATTAAAAGTACTCGTATTTTTTAATAAATCTTGACTGGTCATTTTGAAATATTCATTTATGATAACTTCCACACACTTCTGGAAAACAATAAAAAAAAAAAATTACTATGGTACCTCTTGATTATAATGCATTATTATTTTTTTTAAAAAAAGAAGTTATTCCGAAGCATAATCTTTTATAATAAAAGAGGGTTGAATTTTTTATAATATCTGCTAAAGGTTTTGTTATTACAAGTAAAAAGCAGTCTATGTAAACATCAAATTCGAAGGAAGTGAAGTCGTGGTGAATTAAAGACAGAGCAACAGGAGTTCGATGAACGGAAGTTTGTTGTATGACGTCACCTGCCGTCCACAGCAGTTCTGATGTAATTAACGTTTGAAGTGACTCATGAAAGCATTCTGAGGGTCGAGAATCGCTTTTTGAATGCTGGAAATGAGTAGAATCGGGGTAGGAGTTTCCCGGGGGAGACCAAAACATGGAACATAACTTTATAAGAAGGGTAAGGAGAAGGTGGAGTGGTTATGCCCTCAAGGGGTGAAAGGGGGATAGCGAAGGATGGAAATTGAGATCTCCTCTTTGAAGGAAGGCACTATCTTGTAATGTGTCGGCAATCAGATAGACAGGATACACTTAGGCAATCAAATATCTGGGAAGGGTGGGGAGGCAAGGATCTCCCTTCAGTTTGCATTTCAACCCCCTCCTTTCCTAGTGATCGGCAAGCACCCTAGTCCGTCGTTTGAGTTACCATTCGCACAACCTTCATCATAGCTAACCGGATTATCTTTTCTTGAATACAAAGTAAATTGTTTCAGGCGATACCATTTTGTATCGAAACATGAAGTGATACTGTTTTTTGTTCCATTAACTTATTATATTCCATGAATTACTTATATCGCAATATTCTAAGTAAAGGCACTCATAAATTTAGATGTATGATGAGAATAGAATAATTTAAACTCACAACATCTAAATAATAACAGCTTAGTAAACTAGGTAAATATATTACTATAGAAATTTTATTTCAAGCACACTCAGATTACTATAATTTTTTTATTTAAAAATTTCTTCATTTTAATTCTAAAAAAAAAATTTTATTCAAAACAGACTACTTATAATAACCCATATATATTTCGAATTTTAAAGGCGTAAGAAATTATTTATAAAAGGACTAATAATATAGTTTTTTCTGAAAAATAAAATTATTTTCCTAAGTTTGTAATTAATTTTTATGAGAGCTACAAGAGTAGGTCTACGACTTTCCTAAAAAAAAAAGCAAACTCGAGTTAGCGAAATTAAATCATAAAACGTTTTACCAGAACAGTAAGAGTGTATCATCATGGTTACTTTGCAGAGCTGTATAAAATTTGGAATTGAATTCATTCTTTAAATACATTTTGTATCTTCAATGGTTGAAAACAGTTCACTATTTTGTATGTCATCTAATATATTAAGAAACCCCTTACTCTTTATAAACTTAACTGGATTATATTTTCTAAATTTTCCCTTATCAGAGTGAAAATAATTTTTAATATCTATCATTCGTTTGAAAGTGATATGTTAAACTTTCTCAGATTAAAAATCGTCCAATTGTCATCATCCCAAGAAAGATAGTAGCAGAGTATTCAAGAATCGAGAATACTTATTACTGTGATACAGGCAAGAGAAAATAACATATATTAGAGGTTACGAAACGCATTGACACTGTTGAAATTTTTAAATCTATAAAAGGCAGATGATAATAAAGAAAAAAATGTTTACAAATTTTTAGGAATTGATTTGAAATGCAAGAAAAGGACTTATATATAATTTTTACAAGAATCAGGTAGCAATGATAAGAGTAAAGGATAAAGAAAAGTAAGACTTAAGTTGCCTTTCTAAGAACTATGCTAGTATACAATGTGAGTGTAAGAATAAAAACGAATTAAAAAAAAGAATTTGTGTCAAGTGTAGCTATATATCGCAAGCACGGACAATAGGAAAAGTAAAAAGGAAATGAATGGTGATCAGTAAAAGATAGTGTTGCAGGAGAATGTTAAAAATTAGCCGGGATTATAAATACGAAATGAACAAATGAAGAAAATAAGGAGAGGAAAGAAGTATGTAGCTGAATGTCGTAGAGACGAACTAGGTTATATATAAAGATATCCTGGATTAGTTAATTTTTTGATAAATAGATCTGAGAAAACTTTTGAGGATGACAAAATTTAAAATCATAAAATAAACAGAATATAAAACGTAGTAATTAATTATATCTCGCAATTAAAATATTAACTCATAATAAAAAAGAATAAACATATGGGTATATATATATATATATATATATATAGAGAGAGAGAGAGAGAGAGAGAGAGAGTGAGAGAGAGAGAGAAAGAAAGAAATGTTTATTGATTCGCGCTATAGTAAACATCATAATAAAATACGGGTATAATTAGTTTTAAGATTTAATAATTTTCAAAAAATATCATTTTTTTAATTTAAAAAAATTATACTGTAAAATTGATTCTAAAATTATAAGAATAAAACAAAATCATCGATTTGTTACAATTTTATTTGACTAAAAGTTAAAATGTTTTTATTATACTTAAATTTCTAAATTTTACAATTGTAACAAAGAAGCGGCCGATATAATTTATAAAACATCTGAATATGTTTTTCATTTTTGAACATCACATTTCTAACCAGTACAGTAAAATTTGTTTAATAAAATAATCTTGTATTAAACTTCTTTTATGGATTAATAATTAGAATTTTTTTTAATTTTTCTGATTATTTATGAATTTTTAATGATCATGATTGCTAAAATTCATATAAATATTGGAAGAGAAGTTAGGATGATTATGTAGATTTCGTTGAGACTGTAACACTTACTGTAACTGTCGGAGTGATTTCACGCTCAGATTTGATAATGTAATTTGTCAAATAACAAATTCAATTATTATACCTTTACCGGGATCTAATGAAGTAGAGCTTATTGTATATATTTAGGAACAGTATAATTAAAAAAACAAATCCATAATTCGGTAATGGTACAATCAACTCAATAATTATTTTACGCCTAAGAGATATTTAGGAGAGTTCTGGAAATAGACAAAAGGAGGTTCTTTAAACTATACGCTTGTGTGACTTAATAAAATAATTTTTTTCCTCTAAACGAGAACAATTACAAATAAATCAATTTACGAATAAAATATAAAAATTAATTAAACTTTTTAAGAAAAATAGTACAATAAAAAACTTTCAATTAAAATTTTCATTATTTAAAAATATAATTAAAACTGAAATTGCAGTTATAAATCAAAACACTTTTATTATCATCGTTTAATTAGTTTAAGAATGCATATAAAGTTAAGTAAATTAATATTATATTTAATACTACTATAAAATATAAAAAGAATGAATAAATAACATAGTATTATTTTCAAAATAAAAGAATCCAATGAAAAAGCTAAAAAAGAAAAAAATTACAAAAAAAAACAAGTTAGTAAAGTTATAAACGAAAATTAAATAGTAAATGAATAACACAAATTTAATTTATTTCTTTATTTATTTTATTAATTTTCCGGCACTAGAACAATGACAATACCTAGGTACATTGTTCTAAAAAGACAATAACAATAACAAGAATAAAAATAAATAATAAAAAGAAAAAAACAATAATTTCTTAACATATTTTTATTACTTTTCACGTACTTATTGATTTATCTGTATAAATTAATCATCAAAAGGATCAACTTCGTGGCACAAATTAAGTGTTTCTAAATATCTCTCCAAAGAAACTACAAGACTGTGCTGCATGTAACGAAATGCAGCTAATTAAATCTTCTGTTATACATATGAGGCGTCCTATAAACCATGCTGGAATTATATCAATTCCTGAATATCCATGAACAGCCAAATAAGCATTCATCATATTCTGAAGTTCTCTTCTTCCCTTAAGAGTAAAGATTCTCTAATGCCTGCATTCATCCTCATAGAACAGTAAGACCATCGATAATGGATGTTTATTTTTTTTTAACATTAACTCTAACACCCCTACGGCAACCGGACCCACCGTTAGGCATTACTCAGTTGCCGCGGAGTGTCGTGGCAGCAGTCTCTCCCCACCCTGTCTTTGCCCCCTTTTAGAGCACCCTAAACAGAAGAGCTACCTCCCTGGCCCTACACGTCGCCACGCTTCGGTCCCACGCGACGATAATGGATGTTATAAAACGGTTTCTCTGGACTGCTTCAATTTTGTCGGTGGTGTCATTCCTCTTATAAATTCAAATCACGGAGCGGTATTCAGGTACCGGTCAAACGATGATGAGATGTAATCCTAAGATTACATTTTGCTGATTGCACAAACCCATTGTAACAAATCCAACCAGTAACAAAAGTGCACCCTATATATGAAGTGTACCCTTCATATATAGGGTGCACATTTAAGTATAGTTTGTAAAAAGTAACTTTCTATAAAAATATACACTCAAATCACATGCTACCTCTTCGGATAAATATATTTTCCAAAAATATTATATTGTCTATATAACTATCACGGTTTTTCATGCAAAGTTTATAACCCCAGTCTCTTGTAGATCTGCACTAGATACATTCTGCTGCAGACACAAAAAAATCAACACGTACTAAACGGTGAATATGAAATTACGTAATTTATAAGAAGTAATTATATATGAAATCATGCATGTAGTAGAATTAGATTGGAAGTAAAATAAAAACCTATTAACGATAAATTTAAAGAATTCATCACACCAACAGAAATAAATTACTTGTATACTCATAAAATAAATC
>JAAAKQ030509373.1:0-19818 GCA_010016005.3 Zanna intricata | reverse complement strand
GCCTGACCGGGATTCGAACCCGGGACCTCCGGAATGAAAGACCGAGACGCTACCACTCGGCCACGGAGGCCGGCATATAAAATGCAATATTAATAAAATATTAATTTAATTTTTTTTCTAATCTTTAAGTATAATTAAAAGTAATTAGTAGATCAGCATGAGAAATTATGTTTATAAAAAAAAATAATCTACTCACTTTCTGAATAGATGTGAAAATATGTCCAGATCAGTGGTACTGACGTGACAGAGTCATGTTTAATCTTTTATATTTCAAATTAAATATTTCAAATTAATTTGCTATGGGATTATATCAGTGCAAAACTTTTAAAAAAATGAGGCCAATCAATAATACCTTTTTGCCAATCTTGACAGTAAATTTCTTCTTGCATAAGTTAAAAGGATCAAGCGCCTTAGAAATCGATGTAAAAATATCTCATTCAGTTAATCTTATTAACTGAATGAGATATTTTGACGTTGATTGATGTTTTTAAATATATATTTTGTTTTTTAATATATATTTTGACGTTATTGATGTTTTTAAATGTATCAACGATGTTTTTAAAAGCATCGTTGATAAACCTATCCAGTGAATCCATGATCAAAGTACCCCGTTATTTACCTATGATAATATGTTAGGTGTAAGCCTTCTGTAACCATGACGGTGTAGGTGAACAAGAAATGAGACACATTTCTTGCTTTTTTTACTTCTGAAAGTGACATAACCATTTTCAAGAATATCAACATTTTACGCTAGGCTTGCCTGGGAAGTGAGAAGTTAAGTGGTTTCTCATAACAATCTACTGAATAAAATATAATGTTGCTTATCAACAACACGATTTTAGGTGATATTACTTCTTGCAAAGGAGTTCTTAATTCCGTTTCCAACAGGTACTATATTGTGACTTCCATTGTTCTCAGACAAAGCGACAACTCTAACTGGTGTTTCTTGCATCTCAAGTACTTTTCAGTCAAGAGAGCCACAAAAAAGACTGAGATAGACAGGGTTGTCTATCTCAGTCTTTTTGGGATAATTATCCCAAAAATGGGATAATTTATCCCAAAAAATGAGATGATTATCTCAGGACATTTGGGATAATTTACGTTAGTGTGGTAAGTTTAATGTCTTAGTGTTCTTTTTTTAGTTTTATTTTTTCTATAGATAAGGTTGTGTTTGGTTATAACAATTATTTTGTAATCTAGTACTTTTATAGTGTTACATTCTTGCTAGTGATTTAGTAAAATTTATTTAACATTCTATGAATTATGGTTTAAAACTAAAAGTTTTACGTAAGGTTAAGTCATGTTACGAATATTTTTTTCCTTTTTTAGAGTATCATCAAATGGTATTCATCTCTTTTTAGAGCAAAAAGTTTTGAGTAACACTATTTATTGAAATACAATTATCATGCAGTATTGTTTATGAATTAATTTAAAAGAGAATCCAGTTCTCTGGATAATCATCAAAAACCAATTTTAAAATAACGTTTACTTTTGGAATAAATTTACACAAAAAGTTCATAAAATATTGCCCTAAAACTTTCTACCCAAAGTTAGGTCTAAATTAAAAAATAAATTTCGTTATTATAATTAGTTTATTTGTTCTCTATCATTAATTGCATATGCATAATTATGCAATGATGTTCATATAATTATAGAAAGAATGACCTTGGTTCATTCCCTTCTTTTTCAAAATTCTCCCACTTGGCAGTGTGCCTTCCCTTCTTAAGTTTATTCTTTTATAAAATGATTTATAGACGGCTACTTAAGAAAGCGGTATGGTGTGTAATTTGTACCGATTGATCATAAATAAGTTACAAAAAATGCGCATGCAAGCATAGTCACACGTTTTAACACAAAATAAGTTAAGATGATTTTTTGTTAGGAAAAGTGATCAAACGTAAAGTTAGGATTTGCAGAAAAAGAAGTGTTAGTTTAACATACGTGAATCGCGCTGTAGAGAAGCTGAGAACGCAGTTGCAAGAAAATCGCTTACTCTATATTTTCTCTCAAGGGATTGCATATCCAACTAACAGAGCACATTCCTGAAAGATCTGGCACACGATCTAGTGTCATCGCTATCTTCTTACAACTCCAACCCTCTTCATCTCTTATTGTCATTCGATCTATAACTTTCTCTCCTATCAGTTCTTTTTCATTTCAGTTTCCAGTTTATAAGTTCCATTGATTTTAGTACCACTTATATTTCTTTTAACAGTTGGTTTTTTTTTTAACAGACTGCAACGCTTACGTAATTTTCAATTATTTTTCACCAAAATATATTCTTACAATTTTTCATATATATATATATATATATATATATATTCTTTACAGTATGAAAATTATTGTAAATATATATATATATATATATATATGTGTGTGTGTGTGTGTGTGTGTGTGTGTGTGTGTGTGTGTGTGTGTGTGTTCATGTTCTGTAACAATTAATTGTAGTTAATTATTTATTTATCTTTTTATTTTGTATTTAAGCAAAACTTTAAGATTTCTATGTTGAGTACTGTTTACCTTTTTCAGCTTCATTCTTTTATTATATGTTGACGCGTTTGAAATAAAACCATTGTCAAAATTTATTGTACTGGTACTTAGTTTGAACAATTGAGTTATTCCGAAACGCGTCAACGTATAATAAAAGAATGAAGCTAAGAAAGGTAAACAGTACTCAACATAGAAATCATAGTGTTCTTAGTAGAAAATATATTAATAATTATTATTTTAATAACTATTAAAACTTTAGGATTTAAAAGGCACAATGGAATAGTGGAAAAATCAAGTAATGATTCAATTTATGCAAACATTTCACTTGGTCATCAAAATATTATATTATTATGATAAAATATTTCATAAAAAACTTTAATATGAATATATAAAACAATCTTGTACAAATATTTTTAAAAAAAATTAACTTATCGGTTTTAAATATTATCGTTTCCGGTATTAAACAAAGTAAATTAGCCACTTGTAATAGAAAGTTTTTACATCAGTGTTTAATTGAATTAAATTTATATTTAAAAATGGTGAATGTCAATATTGTTGCCAGGTAACATATTAGTTATTACTGTATGGTTAAACCAAAAGTAATGTAATTAAATTATGTAAAAAAAAAGAAGACATTACATAAAGTATCTGAAAAGATAGTAATAACGACATTTATATTTATCAATATTTATAATTTTAAATTGAAAAATATTCCTAGTGATTTTCTTTTAACAAAAAAAAAAAAAAAGAGAAAAAAAAACTTAATTTGTTACATCTAAACTTATCTACCGTATATTATAATGGTTTTGTTAACGTTTAAATACATTTCTTTATTCACAAAAAATTCTCTTTGCATAAGAATTAATAGATAGCACGTAAGTGTTCAAGAAATTAAATTGTCGGATAACAAGACCCCATAAAGAAATTACAGCTTTAGTTATATACAACCAGTACGGATTTTGAGCTTAACGAATGAGAATTTTTAATTCCTTAAACATGAATGATCCAATTGTAAAATGAACTCTTCTTTAAAAAAGTTCTGTCAAGAAGCACATTATAATGAAATTAAATAGATTACAAAAACCGAAATCAATGTTGATATAACAGCTATTTCGACGATATATAGACGAACTAAGGTTCGTCTGTTTCATCTAATAACGTTTACTAAATCTTTGTAAAGAAACGAAGGGGAACAGAGCACTCGGTTATGTACAGCAAGCGATGTCGCTTACCCTAATGCTTATAAATAGGTGGTGCAAATTGCGCTCAACCGTCCTCCTCGACTCGGCAACCGCCTCCACCAGACAATCCGATCAGGTGTCGCGATAAGTAAGCGGAAGGATGTTTTTGCTGTATTTCTCTACTCCTCCAGCTCAAATAACGGGTTAGACCCCAGTCGGTTAATGGCTTGCTCGCCTAATGGGTGTTTCCTTCTATCTTGATTTTCGCGTTATATAAACAAATGCATCTGAAAGCGATGCGAAATCCTGTACTCTTTGAACCCCTACGCTCATTTTACCTTTAAGAAAACAGTTCGAACGGCAACCAGCGAATGTTTGTTAGGTTTTTTTTTTAATTTCTAGTATACATTTTTTAAACGTTTGTTTTATAAGAAGAAATCATGCTAGGAAATGGATGTTAAGTCGAAGTCCAGAATACTATATTGTCAAAACCTCACATTTTTTTTTCATAAAACTCACAAAAATTATATATTCTGAAGATTTAGGGAATGATATAGAAAGGTTTCATTGGAATTTATCCGGCTGTTCGAAAGTTACTGTCGGATCGATTCACGTATGTATAATAACGAAATGATCAATTTTTTACAAAAAGTTTCTGTCTTATCTTGTTCTACTCGTAAAAATTGGTAAAAGATTTTTTATCGAATGGAAAATATATGAAAAATCAAGCCGGAAAATCAAATATTTTAGTAGAAAAAAATTAGATTAGGGGAATTATAATTATACACAATCCTAGTGAACATACACAAACACAGACGATCTTTTTTCTTAAATAATTGTTTGTGTATATTCGCATAAACGAAGGCGTATGTAAGGGAAAGTGTACATATATTTTCATATTTTCGCTCAAGGTACTTCTTAAGAAATCGAATCTTTGGTGGTATCGCATCATCAAGGCAGTATATTGTAAACATCGACTGAAACAAACACAACATAATATGAACAGATGATAAAAAAATCATGTATGAAACGCCAACGCGTATGTTACAACAATGGAAGGTGGAGAGCACTCGCAGATTAGGTAAGCATGTGGATGGACATTTATATAGCTCCGCACCCAGATACTTCGCTCTAAATTATTCCCTTGTAACTGATTTATCATCTGTTCTATTTAACATCTCTTTATATTTCCAGTAGTTCCGATTTTTAATTTATTTATTTATATCACTTCTGTATTTTTTTTAAATTTACATTTCCCTCCCAAATTTTATTAAGTGGGATGGAAACGAATGTGATTGCTTTGTCATATTAGGTTTTGTTATGTTTTAAGTTTTTTTTTTAAATATAGGTCTCCATATTACATATAACACTCTGATCACACACAAGCGCGCGCGCGCACACTTTTTTTTTTCTTTAAGAACTCATACTCTTAAAAGTTTTGTCAATTCAATCAACGCATCCAAACCAGATTTTTAAATCTATATCAGCAGTGATTCATCTGAAATGCCTTAACGAAATTATTTCTTTAAAATCTTAAGTGAAAATCTTAGCTGATTTAAACTCGGGAGTATATGATCTCTTATTCCCTGTAATTGTTGTTCCAAATAAACTGACTATCGAATAATACCGTACTAGAATTATGTAATCGTTAATTTCTGGTTCCATTT
The DNA here is from genome assembly GCA_010016005.3 of Zanna intricata. NCBI lineage: Eukaryota > Metazoa > Arthropoda > Insecta > Hemiptera > Fulgoridae > Zanna > Zanna intricata. The sequence continues at coordinate 14,480 of JAAAKQ030509373.1, read as the reverse complement.
TTTTCTACTTTATGTATTTATTTGTGTTCCTTGTAAAATCTTGTCTGATTATATAATTAAAACGATACACTTCATGTTATTCATCACGGTTTCACAAGTCTACAGCTTCAAAGTGATAAGATTATTAATCTTTTATAAATACAAGATTCAATTAATTGAGCAGATAATATTCTACGAATAACGCGATTCAATTTTCAAAATAACATGGAATTAGTTTATTTGGCATAAATCTATTTTTTTACGTATAATTCTATTAAATTAAAAAAAATATATATATATATAATAATAAATTTTATATTCCATGTCATACGTAAATATTAATTATTTTTCATTCTATTGATAACAAAAGAGCATAACACTGACATAAATTATATTTTTGATGTAGAAGCAGAAGCCAGAGCACCTGGCATTCCTTGACTTGGAAAAAGCGTTTGACCAAGTGCCCAGGACGTTATCTGGCTAATACTGTGACCTCAAGGTGTCCCTAAGAGGCTCGTACTGGTTGTGCAATTGCTCTATACCTCGCCAAAAAGTTACGTTCCAGCTGCCGCCGACAAGAATGCTAATTTTCATATCACTGTCGACGTCCATCAAGGATCAGCGCTGTCACCATTGCTCTTCGACCTTGTCGTGGATACGTTGACGGTTGATGTGCAGATGCCATGGACATGGATGTTACTCTAGCCGACGACGTCGTGATAGCCGCCAACAACAGGCACGAACTGCAGACGTAAGTACAGACGTGGAACAACTGATTCACGCAGTACGGCCTGAGATTAACAGAAAGAAGATCGAATACCTATCAAGAGAACCACAAGAACCTGGCACGATCCAAAGCGATGGCCAGGACCTGTCACGCACCCGCTGGTTCAAATACCGGGGCTCAAAGCTCACTAATAACGGCCAATACTTGAAGAGATCAATGCGCGCATAAAATCAGCCTGGCTGAAATGGAAGACGACGATCAGTGTCACGTATGACAAATGAGGGAAGGTGCGATTCAAGTCAAAGGTCTATCAAACCATCATCTGATCTACTGCGACCTACAGGCCCGAATAATGGCCTGAGACTAATGAAATGGAAACGCAGAAACCCGTTGTCATAGAAACGCAGATAATGCAATGAATTCCGACTTAACACGTTTCAGCCAAATCTAGTGATTTGGCTGAAACACGACCTAAGAAATAAGTTCGGCATTGCGCCCATCACTAACAAACTACACGAGAGCCGACTGAGATGATTCGGCCACGTCCTACGCCAACTCTGTCGCCAAGACCGCCTATAAGCTGATCTTGACGGCAAACAACCAAAGAGTCTCCCAAAGCAATGCTGGGCCGAAACGGTTCAGACAAAATGAAGATCACTCGGTTCCACCCCGATATGGCTCATAACCGCGCTAAGTGGCGTCATCACAGTCACATTCAGACCCCATCATCCCACCGGACAGACGCTATGCAAAAGAAGAGGAAGATTAGATGATAATTTGGATTTTTTAACTTTTGTAAAAGGTAAAGAAGTAGAAAAAATTATTTTTTCTCTTAAAAATTAATAATATTTTATGTAAATATTCGTATTATTAAGGAAATAATTTTGTTTTAAAAGATAATAATTTATCCAAATAATAAAACATACAAATTGGAAAACCTATATTAATATATATATATAAATTGAAATTATCACTAAACGATAAGCAGAACTTATTTTTTTAATCGTTATATCAAACATTGTAATTTATAGAAAATCACCAATAGATCAATATTATTTCAACTGAAAACTATTTCATGCAAGCCAAAATTTATAAAAAAAAAACTATCTTATGATACATCATATCCTATAAATTTTTGGGGAAAAACATGCTTTTAATTAGAAAGTGCTTTTACTTTGGTATCATTTTTTCTTTCATCAATAGGAAATAATTCTGTTATGAAATTTTACACAGTGATCATTTTTAAACTGATACTATACCAGGAGATAATAAAAAATAATGCAAAAAATTTTAATATGTTTTCTTACATATTAAAAAGATTTAAATTTAGACAAGACGTGTAATCAGTTGGAATTATTTGAAGTGATAAATAATTCACGACTATTAAAATATTTAAGTTCGTTAGGTTAGAAAGGTTAGTTAGGTTGGAAATCTAATAATGATTCCAAAAACGTTTGGTAATTCATTAATCTTTTAAATAGGAAATCTAAGAATAATCTAGATGATTGCATTTTAAAACAGATGAGTAATTTCGGAACTGAGGTAGATATTGCTGGTAGATTTGCTAAACCTTTCGTCTCATAGGTCGAAAATGACTGTTGTGTTAAAGTCATCCAGCCTCATACTAAATATGAGATTAATGTAAATTTTCTATGTCCGTCTAGCAACCCCTTATTCTATTAAGAAGATAATTACTCAACTAATAAAATCTCCAGATGTTGATAAGGTCAGAGTTAGAGGCCTAAAATTACTAAATATAACATTCAGTCAAACAAATGTTGGTTTAATAAAATTTTTCATAAAAAACTGGTACTTTTGCTGATTTAGTGAAGGTTGCCATAATAAGATTTATATTTAAATAGGGTGATCGTATTTTACTAAACAATTACAGGTTTATAGTAATTCTCTTGGTAATTGAAAAATACATTGTAAATTACTTAAGCTATTACTTTAAAACAATATATTATGTTTGGTTTTCTGAAAGGGAAGTGTATTAGAGATTTATTGACTTCATAAGTAGTAAATTAAATACCAATTATCACGTTCTTACGGTTTTTGTAGACATTAGTAAAGCTTTTGATACACCTCAGTCATGAAATTCTGCTGATTAATTTGAGAGGAGTAGGTAGGAATTGTACGTAATATCGTTGACTGGTATCAAAGTTATTTAGATTATAGAAAATTTTTTGTTAATAAAGGTAAAGCTTTAGTTATGTGATGAATTGTAATTTTGGAATGCCGCAAGGAAATCGCCTAGCCCCGATTTTATATTTAATTTATGTTAATGAAATTTTAAACAGTCTATCCCATAGTTTTACTTTTATATATGCTGTTAAAACTGAACTTTTAGTTGTACACAAAGACCTTCATGTAGCAGAATCTTCATTGGAGAATGACTAAAATAAGTGTTTAATATGGTCTAGTAGTAACCATCACGTTAAGAACAAAAACAAAACTATACTTGTATATTTCAAAACTGGTCATACGAAATCTGATTCTTTGCCGATATTATTTGCGCCAAATTTCAATTATCCCTTCAGATTCTATATCAATAATAATGTGTCAGTAACTTGCAATAGACTAGTGGTTCTCAACTTTTTTTGGTTCGCGGCACAATTTCATACATCACAATTTTCCGCGGCACATCGCACGTTTTGACAATAGCGCGTATGCTAACTTGGTAACACTGGGAGCTCCCGATTTCGAAGAAATGCGGGGTCGAACCCCCGCCAAAATCGACCTCGCATTGAACTTTTGTGTAAGAAAAGACAAGCTCAAATTTCACATTGAATGCGTTACAATTTGTGTAAAAAATATATATTTCCTTAATTTTTCTAGAATAATCACAAAGTGTCAGTCAGACGTTTCGCGGCACAACTAGTCGATCTCGCGTTACAGTAGTGTGCCGCGAGTACTGTGTGTTAAAATAATAAAAACTTATTCAAACGTAAACTACCCCTGTATTCCCGACACAAGAAAATGTACACAGTACCAGATTATTTTAATTTATATAGTAAGAAGATTTAAAAACCCAAATTTCAACCGTTTTTAATAAATTTCCTTTACATATTTTAGAAATAGATAAACGAAACTTTTAAGAAAGAAATTTTTATTATTTATTAGCGCGAATTTCTTGATAGTTATTTTCCTTTTTATTATAAAATGTGTTTGTATTTTGTATATTATATTATATAATCTGTAATTTATAAGAACAGTTTAATTTAGATGCATGCATGTATTAAAAAAATTATCTTTATTTAAACTTATTCTAATTTTTAAAATTAATTTCTATATATACTTTAATTAATTTTTATTTACTTTTATTTCTCTTTCTGATACCATTTTAATTAAGTATTTTATAACATTTTAACTAATTTCTAAAGATATAAATATGTTTTTCATTGTTATTATATTTTATGTTATGTGTGAGTAACTTGTATTCAAATAATGTTAATACGGGAACTTGCCGATAAAACTGATGTCTTAAGGGGACACAATACCGTACAATTAATTAAAATACATTAATAAATTAAAATATTATTATTGATACTATAGCTAAAATGTCCAAGAACTTTGTTTAAAATGTATTGTTGGTAATCGGAACTAGAGATGATAAAATTGTACACGTACATACTATAAAATACCATAAGAAAATTTTCAGAGTATTTCGATCATAATCATATATATTTACGCAATAAATATTATTTTGTCATAAAACGATCTGCTTTTAATGTTATTGATCGAACAAATTTAATATGTCGGTAGCGTTTACACGGCTGTGTTTTTGTTTGTGGAGTTTCTGCTTGTTATCCGTATCTCCCGTGAGATCCATTCAGGTGCTACCGTTAGCCCGTTACCCGCTATTTGAAAATTTATTACCGATTAAATGGTAACCGGCTAATAGTAGAAAGTACGTAATGGGTTGTCGGGTTGTTATTGACAATTCGTAGGCTGAAAATTATAGTTAAGAGTGAGCGATATTTTAATCCGAAATTTGATTTATTCGTTGTTATGTTGTTGTTCGTTTGTTGTCGTTGTTGCTATTGTCGTTGTAGTCATTTATACGGTGCGATTCGAGATGTACCGTTCCGTTTTGTATTTTGTGCCGGGGCTTATGTTATGTCATCCACCTCGCTTGTACATATACGCAATAATATGCGGTGTCGTCACAAGTTCTGCATGTTTGTTTAATGAACAAATCACTTCTGATAACGTTATGATATGTCCTTTGCCATTAAGTTTTATTCTTTTTAACTGTATTATGAATGAGAGAAATTTGTGCGGATTGTTTTATTTCAATGGTTCCGTTCCATTGTACTAAGTTGATGTATGGTTTACCCTCCCTCGACCGCCGCATTCATTTCAATCGCCTACCCCTAGAACCCGTAGTATAATATAATTATTATATTTCTACTAACTCTCTAATAGTTGCCTGTATTTTATCCGACTTTATCGACCTTAAATTATCTAATTTTTAATAAATTTTTCATTTTTCTTTAATTTTACTGAATATTTTTTCTTCGCGCATTGATAATAATATTTCCTCTTCATCTACAATGGATCATTAAACCAAAACGAGTTCACAAGTTTCTTTTTTCTTTTTTTTCAGTCTATACAGATAGATTGACCTATATAATAAATAAATAATCAATCATCCAAATTAGATAAACACTTTCGAAATAAACAATAAAAAAATGAAGATCAATTACATAAATATTTATTTTGTTTCTGATAAAAAATAAAGGAACTCAGCTTCATATTACACAGCTTACACATTAAAAGAAAAAGAAAATTAATAAAATAATTAAAAGAACGTTTTCAGAAAATAGTTAATTTTTAATTTACGTTATTTACTGTATTTATAAAAATTATTAATAAAATTTTTATTTCAAGTACATGTGGTACTTAAGTGAATTATATATATATATACAAGGTGGGAAGTTTCAGTGCTCATATTTATTTTCTTAGGGTTAAATGTCCAATGTAAAATAAAGCTACCTAAGTAATATATTTTATTCTACAAATATAAGGAATACAGTTGAATGCAAGATTACGCTGAAAAATCATTTAGAAAAATTTTACTTAAAACTAAATTGCCATTTTTATAGTTGAAGGAGAGAAATGCGAGTGGGAAGTATCAATAGTTTAAAGATTTTTTAACTTAATTTACGCTTATATTGAATTCATTAAAATTAGAGTAGTTAATGGTATTTTTCATTCTATTAAAAAAAAAACTATTAAAAATAACCGTTTGATACCTTTTCTTAATTACTGTTTATTTATCAATTTTTTTTTATTCTTCCTTCATTTATTTACTTTTCCTCAGTGTCTACGGTAATGATTATTTAACAACTGAAATTTTCATGTAATGCTAGGTTTCACGTTAATTTTTAAAGGTTTTTGAAAATATATTTTTTTCATTATTTGTTTAGTCCAGCTCTTTATTTATATTAAGAAAACGTGTGTCATACAGAAATAAAGTAATTATTATTTATAATTTATTCCGTGTTGTTGTCATAAAAAAAAAGGGAAAGCTAAAATTTTCAATGCGAAAAAGAGAGAAATAAGGATGTTATGTACTCCCAATGCTTTCAACTATAAATTGAAAGAGGGAGTAAAGAGGATTTGTAAGGAAAGCATTAAAAAGTAAATCAAAAAAATATTTTCTATTGAGGTCTGGCTGAAGGTCTGGCTGAATGATTTCTACTACTGCTTGATCTTAACTGATTGAAAGTTACATACTTCCATGCGTCATATATTACTTTATTGGTGAAGTTATTTTTCCACCCGTGAAAGGATCAAATGGAATAAAAACCGATCATCTTTTTGTAATTCTGGTACGTTCTCAGCATTCTGGTACGTGAAGATATCGTTTGAAAAACAAGCTATTTTTACGTGAATCATATTTTAAATAAAAATATTTTTAATTAAATAAACTAAAGTAATAAATAAAACCAACTTAAAAAATGCAATAAAATATATATATATATATATATATGTAATAATAATTATATAATTATTAATTATAATAATAATTGTTATTATTGAATTATATGCTTATTTTATTTATATATGCTATTATTTATTTATTGATTTATTTTTATAATTACAAGTTAATAATTATTAATAAATCAATATAGTTAAATTAAAAAAAAAGTTTAAAAAAAAGAAAAAAGGAAATGAAGTCTGATTTGAACCGATATGCCTTTCCTAGTAAGATCCAAATCTCATTAATAAAAATTTTATTTGACTGTAACTCTGGAACCAATGGAAATAAGTACCACTTACGATATTTCGTTGAAAAGCTCTCAATAAGGTCTTATTACTGAAGTTAAGACAAATTCCAAAAACCAAATTTTTCGGATTTTGGGCTTTTTCGGACACTTCTAGTTCAGTCGATTGCAGTCAAAGAGAGGTTGTATAGCTAGATGTTACAACAGTTCTAAATTCGAAATCTCAACATCTGACAGCTAATCTTTTTTGAGTTATGCAAGATACGTACGTACGTACGTACTTACGTACAGACGTCACGCCGAAAGTAGTCAAAATGGATATTTCCGTTATTCTTTACTTCGTATAAAGAAGTAATAAATACTAATATTCAGTTGTTTTTTAAATTTTAACATTTTAAAATCGGTGCCAAATTAAATTTTAGTAAAGTTATTTATAACTTAAAGCGAATTGAAATTAATAATTAAATAATACATCGATTATTTATTTGAAATTTTTGTTTTAATTAAAATTTTTTATGTTTTTTTACCGAGTGTGAGATTAAATTTTAAGCTGTCTGAAATTATAGGTTACATTCAGCAAAGTCTTTATTAGCTTTATTCATCTAACTTAAATTATTAAAAAAATTATCGAATATAATCGAGTTTTACTTCTATTTCATGATTTATTTTAAAGAAAGTAGGTAAAAAATTATAGCTTTCATTCTTTACACTGGGTTAATGAGTAATTAAAAAAATATATAAATATTAAAATCGTGTTTCAATACCATACACTTAGTAACGAGTTCTTAAATAAATATCAACCAAATATGGTATAGTACGTAGGCCTGGTAATGTTGTAATCGATCTGTTACTAGTAAAAGATAAGTAAGGTTAAATCAAGCCGGTCACTGAGCGAATGTGCTTAGTCTATAAAAGTATTAAAAACATACTAGATGTAGGCCTAATGTTCTTATTTTATCGTATTCTGTTTCTTAGGACTAATATTTGTTGTATCTAGGTCAATAAAAGACATAAAACTTCCTAGATCACGAACTTTTGAAGTAACACTTTAGAAACTACAATTTAAATTAATTGTATTTTGAATAAATGTACTTCATATTGTTTAACAAATTTCATCAAAACATCAGAATATACCGTTATATAAAAAAAAAATAAATAAATAAATTTAAAACTTTTGCTATTGCTGGGATCTGTTTTTATCTCTGTTGAGTTTTTTCGTAGAGATCTCTGATTTTTCAGAATGAATTTTTTTTAACGGTAAATTAATAAAAATAACATTTAAATTATTAATTTATTATTTAATTATTTCCTTTTATATTTAAATATGTAGAAAACATCTATTTCTTCAATTTTAAAATTAAATCACGGTTTTAATTAATTTATTAAAGTAAAAACCTGTCATAAAGAAATAAAAATGTTTAAAAAAATACTAAACAAAGACACAAAAAAGGAATAAGAACAAAAATTTGTAGTTATAATAATAAATGAATATTTCATTGATTATATTAGTAGTTAATTTAATTAAGGAGGAGGAAAAGAACACGTGTTTATTTATAAATTGTATATGTAGTGTAACCAAAATCATATAGAAAAAAATCTTTATACAGAAATTTCGATTTAATATTTAAAATCAAGTCAATTTATAAGCTTATCATTTTATCACTATCAACTCACTTTTATAATTGACAATTTTATATTTCATTACCATTAAAGAAAAATATGTAATAAAATTTTATTACGAACGAAATACACCAAAAAATAGGAAAATAGTTTTTACATTAATTTACAAAATAAATTAATCTAAAAGTTTTAATTTAATTTAAAAGTAATATTATATTTTTAATTTAATTTATCAGTTAGTGGTTTAGGTAAAAAAACTGTTAAATTTAGGTTAATTTTGACACCTTTTTATCTTAATCGGAATAGGTAAAGAAAAAATAAGGGAAGGAAATTATGTTTAAATTTGACAGAATTACAAACTAAGTTGACTGCTGTATGTTAACACACCGAAGTTTAGTTAACTTGATAATAGAAGGATGTCAATAGGATAAAAACTGTGTAGGAAGGCAAAAATTTTAATTTATAAAACAGATATCTGATGATCTTGTAAATAGTAATTATTTTGAGTTCATAGATTAATACAGGAATAAAAAAATATAGGAATGAAAAATATAGTATAAAAATTGTCAAATGATAATGTTTAAAAATATTATATTTTACATGTTTATAAGTAACCAGACACTTAGTTACATACACCTGCATACAGCCTCTGAGTTTGTGTGTGTGAGCTCCCAAATTTAAAAAAAATAAAAATAAAAAATCTAAATTTTTTTAAATTAACTTGACTGATGTAGCCGGTAAAGTTGTGCAATTCATTGCCAGGTTCTTTTATCGGATTTTTATTGTACCGAACTTTATAAAATTATATATATATATATATATATAATTAAATTTTGTGTAAGGGAAATTTAAAATTAAATTTAGATTTCTCTGATAACTTCACAACGGAATAACTACGCAAACCGCAAATAAAGGATATTTCAACGAATTTTATTTTGAATATTATTAAAAATAAGTGCCAAAGTTCATACAATCAATCCTATTTGTAGATCAGCTTTTTTTACAACTTTACCTGTATCCCTAATAGAAAAGGAATGCATTATTTTCAAAATGATTAAATCAAACTTACAGAAATTTAAATTAAGATTTATTAACCTCTTTCATCAAACTTTTTAATCGTTCATTTTCGAAATTAATGCGAAAAGGGACAGAAAGACAGATGTTTGACTGTAAAATTTTTAGTAGCTGGGTGAATGATTGATTAATAAAAATGATAAATTAATAATAATTAATTGAAAAAAGTTTTGTCGGAGCAAACACTGCTACGAAAGTAATCATATTTATTTAAAAATGCCTTTTTAATTTACAATTTTTCTTTAACCCATAAGAAGCAAAGGTTTTAAGCACGATAAAAATTTTAATAATATTTCAATATACGTTTTAGACTGAAAAAGTTAATATTTCTTTAATTTTTCAGTTATTCCAGTTTAATTTTTCTTAGTAATTGTCTCTATAGAACAAATTACGAGTATGATAATACTGAAAACAAAAAATTAACGAAGTGTAGATATAACTAATGCTTAAAATTTGGTTAATTTAATCTATCTATTAATAATGCTTTACAGATTGAACCGTAGGTAAATAAAGGAATAAAACAATTTTCCAATATAAGAACTAAATAAAAAATACTTCAAAGCGCATATGATTTTAATATGTCATTAAAATCACCATAAATTGAAAATGTAGAAAAATAATTAACGGCAAGAAAAGAATGAAAGTCCTGCTCTACATATTTTTTTTTTCTTTAGAAAATATTATAAAAGTTTTATAAATTTTATTATTTTTTGCTCGTTTTTGATAGAATGCACCCTAAGTAAGACAGCGATAAAAATTATCTAAGGAACAATTCTAGCCCCCAGAAAATATTTTAGGTAATTTACAGCAAACGTTTTCTCTTAAAAATTAAGATTAAATCATCCTACACAATTTATAAAATCATTTTGACAAATGTCATATTTTGACAATATCTTAAATTCATTCCGAATAGAAAATAAGTAAATAAACAATTTTCTATTTTATATATTCATGCCCGAAATAATTATTTATGTAGAAGAACACTCAGGAACACAAACTAGAGAAAGAAATATTTATACCGACAGGAAGCAGGAGTGAGATTGATGTATAAATTAGATATAAATAATAATAAATTAAACGGACTATACTAGCACCCTTACATTATTACAAGGGATGCGTGTAGCCTATATGACAAATAGAAGGGAGAAATTGCTATCTACAGAATCTATTTTTTTCTTTTTAAGTAATTTGTCTTGAATAATAATTAATTTATTTCCATTCAAAAACAATACATATAAAACAATTATTATCATTAAACATACTAACATAGTATAGTATTTATAAAAAATTACGAAAATTAAACAGGTGAAAAATTTATCTATTGCATTAAAATTTTGTAATATTAGAAATTGTTATTATTTTTAATTAAATTTTAATTTTTTCGTGTTATATTACATTTAATTATTTTTTTGGTTAAACAAATTCGTAAATAAAATTACCATTTATTTATATCAAATACAATTTTTTTTTCATTTTATTACATTACATTTTGATGTAATAGAGTGAAACCGGATATCTCTGAATCATTTACTATTTTAAAAATTGTTTCTTAATAAAATATTACAAACAGTTGATTCTCTGTTTGTTGTGTTTAATTGTTATATTATAAAAATACGTACGACCAACTGCCCATATCACAATACGCATAACACAGTTGATTTCGTTCATTCAACCACATATGCAACCATTAGGATCGATTAAATGTAAAATACAAATAAAAACATTTTGCATTTGTTTAAAATGTAAATGTTTTCTTTAAGAAGTATTTCTTAATGGAAATGTGATTTCTAGTGTTAAAAAAAAAAAATGACATCGATATTTGTGAATATAGTACAGTAGATTAATTGATAGCGACGTAGAAGCAAATAAATTTTTTTTCTTTGAAGTTCCAGATATAAAATTTCTTGAACTTCACAAAAATAAAACACTGGAATAGAGTTTTCAGATGAGATTATTGTAATGGAAATCCAATGTAACATCATGTACTCAGGAGATACGGGATATTTTCTAGTAAAATACAAAATCACGATGGAAGCAAACCACAACAAAAATTAACTCATATACTTAGAAAATCGAGTGGCCTGCGCTACGCTAAGACCAGCTTGAGCCTAGCGAGCCTCCACAAACGGTCTTTATAGTATTTATTGACGGTACGATTAGAGGTAATGCTGTTGGCATTGGATTGAGAATCGAGCCCACTACTATCGAATTTGATGCTTTAGGGAGACAGGGAAAAGTTGAGCGGCGTATGCCGATACTAATATTGTGCTGGGCTGTGATGGTACATAAATTACAGGGACTAACCTAGATAGAGCTGTCGTAGATCTGAGCACTCGCTCAAATCTTTGCCAAGGACTAGGGCTACTTAGCACTGAGTCGCATGAGATAATTGGATAGTCTATCCATTAGTTGTTTGCATCCCAGAATATTTCAGTATGATCCGCATGATAAAAAGTCTCTCGAGGAACTAAATCGTTTGAAAATTTTTTAATTTAAATTGGTGTACGCCAATTAAACAAATAAATTGAAATGTTTACAGTTTCCACATTTGGCTTAGTACGTTAAATAGGTTATATGCATAAGTTTTCGAATCGTGAATTTTTCTCCATTATCACTAAAACGTGTTAAATAATAAAAAAGACTATAAAAATTTAAAAAAAACACGACGCCAAAAAATAAAAAAAATAGATAAATTGAAGTAAAAAACACGGCAGTTAATCGAACTAAAAAAAGAAAACAAGGTATGAAAATAAAGGACTAAACATCGTTACCTAGTATTAAATAACTAAATTAAATAACTGGTGACCAATCAACTTTTTAACATTTTTAATCTGTTTAAATGTATTTTTCATGTTGTAGAAATAACAGGAATTTAAGGCTGTTAAGTTTTCACCGGTTCTTAGTTCGATACGAAAATTTTGTCCTTCAAGGAAAATATTTAAAAGCAGTCGTGGTGGTGGGGGGAGGCTCTGAATAGTAATATTTATGATTGCAATATGGTATTAATATTTTCCTCACCTAATTGTTTTAATATCTGACATTAAAAATATTGTGTAATTACTACCAACATACCTTTTCAGAGCTGAACATACTACCTGGATCGGGTTTAAGTCAGCATGGTAAGATGAATGACGGAGAACATACGTCCATGTTTTTTTTTTTAATATTTCATCAAAATGGTATTCTTTTTGAATTTCTATGCGATTTAATTATGTCATACAATTGAGTTTTTAAGAGTCATTTATTAAACCGCCAATTCTTTTCTAACCAATTAATCAGCCACTTTTCCTGATTTGAATTCGGAGGCTTCTCTAGAGGTGAATTTTGGTTTGGGGGATTAACAGTAATAATCAGTTACTGTGGGGAGGACCAGGAATTAATTTCTCAGATGCCTACAAACATAAAATTATTGTTGTTGACCCTGCCGTAATAGACACCGCTGTTTGAACTCGTTTTCCAAGTTAACATTGCGTTCGGAATGAACCCCATTTCTCTTCCAGGATGGATTATAATTAATCGATAACCTTTATTAATCGGCACTTTACTCCTGCAATCATCCAACCACGATTTTGTCGTTGAATGGGACGTTATAATGTACGATTCGCCCAAATAAACAATCGAAGAATTTTCTTTTCAGAAATTGGTAATTTTTCTTAAATGCTGCATCCGCTTACACTGGATGTCTTCTTTGCCAACCAAAAGTTTCCTATTATTATCAGTTTTACGCCACAAAGCCTAACCCTTTCAGGATAGCTACTAGTGCAGTTCTAGAACCTTCAAATTGAACATTCTTTTGAAGTTCTTTGCGAAATTTATTTAATGTATGCAGTTCATTTATGTTTTGCGTGAAACTTATTAATTGTTAGCCTTACAATGCCTTCATCAAAACTATCTTATTCACTAACTGGTTATGAACGTTGTTTATAATTTTTGGTGTGCTGAATGAGCACGAATGTGATTTATATTTAAGAAGAATCTGCTTTTCATTTCGGAATTTTTGAACTTGTGATTTTGAAATCCTATATGCTGCAACTGAAGTGGTTCTTTCTTCATATTTTTGAATACTATTAAATGTTTGTCATCTTCTTATGTTCCTAAATTTATAGATTCTTTCTTCACAAAATCATGTATATTGTTAACTGTTTCCCATGCTTGACCACGGGGCATTTAATTCTCATCATAAACAACGCGTACGATAAATATCATCTTAAATTTATTCAGGGCTTTCCCCTCCGCCCACAATACACCCACTAACCACCCATCTTTCGTCTACACACCGTTCATTATTTCCCACCATACGCTCACCTACCACCCAACATCCACCCACTGTCCGCCCACCATCCACCCACTTTCCATCCACCATGCGCTCACCCAGATCAAAAAATTGTAATAAATCAAATACATAAATATGCAATACCTAAAATCATAAAATGATTTTAATTCTGCCACTGCAAAATGATTCAAATCACAAAAACATACGAATATATGCAATTAATATATGCAAAATGTTAACTTATACGCCACACAAGGAGACAATTATGCATTCGTACCGGGATACGCCAAGAATTGAACTGAATCAGTTGTTGATATCGGTGATCCTAACAATATGACTGTTATGAATTTCTACTTCCTTATAGCAGATATGGATGTTATTTGTATTCTTCTAATTTATTATTATTTTAACAAAAAAACGGCTTGTAAAAAAAGCATTGTACAAAGCAAAAATCTTTTATAAAGTAACGACATAATTTATATTATTAACGTATTAACGTGTGTGTGTGTGAGTGTGTGTGTGTGTGTGTGTGTGTGTGTGTGTGTGTGTGTGTGTGTGTGTGTGTGTGTGTGTG
>JAAAKQ030509362.1:4116-15261 GCA_010016005.3 Zanna intricata | reverse complement strand
ACGATTGTTAAGCGAACCTTTACTGAATGGGTTCCTTATAGTCCCTTTCTGGATTCCTCCATTTATTATATTTTCTACTACTTTCATAATAATTGGTAGGAATCCGTTACTCAGGTCCGCTTTACCGGTCTCGTTACGATATAATAGTGCAACTGGAACGGAATGCAAGGATGTCGGAGGGTGCAATAACCTCCTGCTTTTCGCAGTATACGGACATGCGTCCTTTGCTGCTGGGTCATTCTAATGATCTGGCGGGTATACATAAGTAAAATGGCTTTGATTCGTATGGGAAGTTGGGATTGCGTTCCGATCTTTTGGAGGGTTTTGTTCGGTTGGGACCCAGCGGTTCGATATGTTAGTAAGCTTATCATCCGCGACGTCACCCTTTCCGCCCAGAGTGGGCAGAAATCCCTTTGTTTTCTTACTTAAGGACGCGCGTCCACTTGAGAAGGCGTCGGGAGCGATTTCGAGACCTATCCTTTGAAGCATATGGTTTTCCGGAGCGAAGTGTGGTTGTCTGGGTATCTGCAGAGCGTTCAGCCCCGAGTCTAGCCCGGTCAGGATTAAGGACGAGGATGATATTGGAGTATCTTCCTCATCTTGTTGGCTAGTGCAATTTCGGACAGCTGAACCTTATATGAATTGTACGTAGTGACATCTTGCGGCTAGATCGTGAGTTTGTAGCAAACGCTAGCCGCATAGCATTTACATAACAAAACCGTTAAAATTTATTGAACTAGGTATCGGTAAACTTTTGAAATAGCAATACGGATTTCAGTAGCGATTGAAGGAATATGTAAACTTAAACATTGTATGATATAAATTTTCGTAGTCGCAGATCTAGATGTAGAAGGTACTATTTGTAAAATATCAGGGCCATAATGAAATAAACTTAAAATGTTGCTTGTAAAAAGTATCATCTTCATTCAGAAATACAGTTTTGAACATTTTGAGAAAATATATTATGAAAATTAACTTATTTTGAAATAATTTATAAATAGAATTAAGTTCATAAAAATGAGCTTTAAAAAAGAAAAATTAAGAAAATTGTGAATTATGGAAAAGAGAGGAAGAATGTTACTTCCGTTTTAGAATATTGTATGTACGCTTTTTAATAAAATATTATTTTTGTAATACCATTATTTAAAATTTTTTTAATAATATCGGTTATTTTTTTTTTTTTATATTAAAAATTGTTTTTAAGTTTTTAAAGTACTCTATTATTATTATTATTATTTAAGTACAGGAGTTGCCTTTCATTTTTATAGTTCGTCTGTTAATTAATGTGTATTATTATAGGGGATAAGTTAATTCTTTTTATCGCGATTGTATTTATTTAATATTATTAATTTTTTTTTTCTTAATGTAATGGCGTTGTAAAACAAACTTGTTCGTGAATGTAGGCTACGTTGTTTGAGGTAGTAATACTTAATGATATCGCTTAGAAGTCGCGGTTGTGGGAAAAACAGTTAATGACATTTTACGACTGTTACGGCACATTTTAGTCGGACTATTAATGTCTGCGTAATGTACTGTGTACAGTATATTATAGCACTCTCGAAGCGTTTATTTTAACCGGTCTTGTTACTGACTTTTATTATTAAAGGCAAGCGTTGATCGATTTTTCTTTTCTCGCAGCTTATTCGATGTACGGGGCGGTAGGTGTAAACTTCACTACGGCTCCGTTCGTTCGTTCCTTCCTTCTTGTGTTGTTTCCTTACTTCCTTCACTTCGTCGGAGATAAATGACAGGAGCGAGGCGGTGCGGAAAACGAAGGCGGCAAGCTGCGGCCTAGCTTCTGCAATCTCAAAGTCGCAGGCACCCTGCACAAACATGGCTAATGAACAGCGCCCCGACCTGACTGTTTGATGAATACATCACCTGTCTCGATAAAACCTTCACTGCTTAACACATCCTCTGTTGCTCTTGTGCTTTTCTATCTGTTCTTTTCTATTCCTTTATTTCTCCCCGTTTTCTGTGTCGGTTTTGTCTTCTGATCTTTAATAACAATAACCCAATATCGAAAGGAAGTGGAGTTTAACTTTTTTTTTTTTTTTTTCTTTTTTTTTTTAATACACTATATCTATTCTAAATATGTACCGTCTTACACTTTTGTTATTAAATTGTACTCTAATACTATGTTAAATTTATCTACTGTTATTTACTAAAATTAAGTTGTATTTAAAGTTTCTTTATTGATTATTTTTTCTGTAATAGGCTTTTCAGCGTAAATATTTTTTTCATTAGCAAAAATATTACAAAACAACACTCAGTTTGATTCAATTTACGAATTTCGGGAAAGTTTTGGAGAGAATTCTGTAAGTTGTACTTAATTGAAAACATGATAAAATTAAATTTGGTCGGCATATGGTTGTTCACCGTGTATTTAATGAATGGTATACAAATATTTTTTTTCTCTGCTTTTTTTACGTGTCCATGTTACTATTTTAATTGCTGAACTGATTTTTATGAAATAGAAACCAAATTATTCGGGTTATTCACACGATTAATTCTGTACATATAGAAATCAAATTGATATTGAAATAAAATGGTGGACTGCATGCGCCATTTCCTGTAAATTGAAAAAAATTTGAAACTCATTTATTTAATCGAAAAAAGTTCTTGAAAAGTTAATTTTAAAAAGGTGAGTGTGTGTTAGGGTTCCATAACAATGTCAAGCGTGGAAAATTGTTACGTATACTACATTATTTATGATAGCTAGCATATCATCTATTAAATCCTTCTCGTGGAAACGTAATTCAAATTTAAATTCCGTCAAAACCTGCTAAGAAATAGTTTGAAATTGTTATCGAAACAAAATTACAACACAAAAGACGTGTTATATGTTATAAAGAAGTGATTTAAATATTTTAATTTAAAAAAAAAAAAAAATTTAAATCTCAGTGTATATAGAAATAATAATTGAATTCTCTTTAAAATCAAAATTTAAAACTTTTAATTTATTAGAAAGAAAAAAATTAATAGGTTTTGTTATTACAAGGATTATGTAAGAATATATGCAATTTTTATATTATAGATTACCAAAACAGATGAAATCGATTATTCAAAGTGAGCCGTCTAATCGATTTCTCTGATTGTCGTTCTGCTGAAATTAGACTAATTGAAGATATTTTAATATGATATAGGAAATATATTTAGATGAAAAATATAATAATATTTATTTAAATGATTCTCTTGACTTAAAGATTACGGGTGTCTTTTTTTTAATGTTTACAAATATACTGCAGTGACTAGATGGTTATATCTCGAATCTTATCTTTAAATTAACTTCTTAGAATTGGATTTGATAGCGGTTATATTGTTTTCTCCATTTAAATCCATATTTTTATGTTATAGGGTCATTAAAGGTACATTAAAATGGATTTTACAGATTAAGTGGTATAAACTGTTATCTTATGCGTGGATGCATATAAGTGTATTTCGAGAGGTGTTAGAATTATTCTTCGAAATTTATAATTCTGTTATAACAACTTCGAGTTAGAAAGACATGAATAGTACCGTTTAATTTACAGGTAGATTTATTTTGTGCGAGGGACAGTTAGCGACATCACTTTTTTTTTTTTTGTCAATTCTAGGGTTGGTTTTCTGCTGATCTCCATATATCACATGGACTTATATAACTCCATGCAAGTACCACAATCCATATCAACTGTAATCTGATAGATGTACCTCACTGTTGGCGTACTGCTAGCGTTTTTCCATTCCACAGTACCGTCAATTATCGTTTTAATTAACCTACCGTGCCGTAACAAATGGCCAACCCATTTGTCTTCTTTGCTTTAAAATATTTAAGAGACAAACCTTCGCCACATTGACCCTCCTTAGCAACTTTCCTCCTTCATTTATTTTTCTATCGTTATATTTCATTCCAGTTGTCATTAGCGTCCTATCCAGTTTACTTTATCAAAAGCCTTTTCACGTTTATGAAGGCTATGTATGTATCCTTGCCTTTCATAAATCGCTTCTCGCTGTTAAGATGCATCCCCAATACAGCTTCCCTTGCTCATGCGCCTTTCCTGAACCCAAGCTGATCTTCAGTTCATATTTTCCCCCGATACTATTTATTATTATAGAGATCAGAACTTAGAGCTTTTTCCCAAAGCTCCGTCTCACCACTCTGGGCTCACTAGAAAATTGCTCGATAGCTTTGCATGCTCTTTCTTTCTATTTTTTTGTCAACAGCCGTTCCACATCTACAACTGTACTCCAAAAAACGCTATTTTGCTTCTTCTGCCTTGTTTGATTCTCTGTTTATTTCGTTCCTCAGCATCTTGTTTTGTTTACTCCCCTCTTGTCAAACTGCGGTTTTCAATTATCTTATTTCCTCTTATCTTATTATTGATGCTCTTTGGAATTCATACTTTTCTTATTCTTCTTTACTGTTGACCTATCGTGTTCCTCGCAAGTTTTATCATAGTGTTTTTTAAACCATCCCTCGGTCTCTTTATTCCTTCCACTTCACTTCCCTTGTTAATTATAGCTTGGCTTGACACATGTTTTATATGCCGTCAGTACATCGTCATTAAGTTTCCTGTAGAGCTTTCGCTTATCTTTCTTTGGTATGCTTTAAATCTAAGTTCATAATAACTTAGAACTAAAGCATGATCACTGTGTATCCCTGTATTGCTTTGGTTTCTAAAACTTTGTCTTACTAGCTTGTAGTCCATTTGATACCTCTTGATGACATCAGTAATCTTCCGATAGTACCGTCTCTGTACCATGTGTTAGATGCTATTAGACAGTGTCCAGTACAAAATTCATCTAAAAGATCACCTCTTTCATTCTTCTTCCAAGTCTGTTAGGTTCTACAGTAGGTTCGTCAGCACCTTCGCCTAACTCTGCATTCCGATCGCCTATAATGTTTAAGTTCTTTCCCTTAACATCTTTTGTAATATTATCCGATCTTTCATAGATTTGCTCTACCTTTTCAGTCACTTAACTTGAATTAGCATTTACGCTTGCGCTTTTAGTCTTATTAAATGTAGTATCTATTTTGAGTAGAATAAGTCTACCTCTTAATTGTTAATTAATCCGTTAACTCGATTACCCACTTTCTTAGTTAAAATAACTCTTATTCCCCTCTTCTGGACGCCTCTTTAACGATTCATTCTCTTAGTAACCAAGATGTTGAATCGTACTAACTAGTCGGTTTTGTAATCACACGTTGTTTTTTTTGCTGTTAAGGAGGATACTACAGTATAGTATACTTGACCTGTTTCTCTATATACCTGAGGATGTCTACCTGTTCACAAACATCTTGGCGTTTTAATTTTGTTTTTCTTTTAGTATTAATTGGTCGTATTTTCTATTTATATATAAACATTTTTTATAATAATAAAATAATACACGGCTCAGCTGATAAATTTTGCACATAAATACAGCAATCTTTGAAAATAGATATTAGAATGAAATAAAAAGTGAATAAAAGTATAATACCTTACCTACAAAATGCAGTTCTTATTTTTCAGTTTAATCGCCGTTTACACTGATACACTTCCCCCAACGTGTGACAAATTTTTGCATTCCTGGCGGTCTTTCTCTGATCCAAGTGGCCAAAGCTTCCTTCACCTCGTCGTCGGTGGTGTAATGATTACCTTTAAGATCCCTATTGAAACGAGGGAAGAAGTGGAAGTCGCACGGAACGAAATCCAACTAGTATGGCAGATGCGGAATAGGCACAAACTTCAGCTTGCTGAGAGCCATCAGAGAGTTTGCGCGGTACCAATCTTCCACAGATTTTATGGTAACCCGATTGCTCGATAATGTGTCTTACTTGTTCTTTAGATGTACCTAACTGAATAGCGATGCGGTTGCTGGGTGATTCGCCGGTCACTTTAATAAATCGTCCACCTCCTTTCGATATTTCTCGTCAGTCAGAAACTGATCATTCGCTGCGAGAAGCGTCATCAATTATCGCTTTACTAGCTTCGCCTAGCTTTGAGAGATTTTAACGCCCACCTATTCACAGTTCTCCTATCAACAGTTTCATTACCGTAAACCGCTTTTAATCGATGATAAATATGCGTAGGATTCACATTTTCTGCTGTTAAAAATTCGATCACTACGCGCTGTTTTAACCGTGTTGACATATTGGCCGTACTCGACTATTTTAACAGCTACTGAAAAAAACAACAACCGGTAAACGGATTTTAACGTATTATCGCAAGGTTGTAGAGAAGAATTTTAGCTATAATGTGCTGCCACGCCTCGCTCGATATTACCTTTTGTTTCCGTGTAGCACGATAGTATGCAAAGTTTATTAGGCGAGCCTCATATATTTCAAAATATTTTAGTACAGATATTCTATCAGTCGTAGTTATTTTTTATTTTCATTTACAATTAAAAATATTAGTGTTATCGGCTGCTGATTATTTGAAATCATTTTTTATGTTTGTAAAATATTTACGACCGATAAAAAAAAATTAATTGATTTACAGAAGATCTTGATTAAGGAATTTTTGTTAGATATATATATTAATAAATTAACGAATCGTGTAATAGTACGGTTTTATTAGTACACAGTTCTGTATTTACGTTTACGATACAAATATGTTTTTAAAATGCTAGTATAATTCAGTCAAGTCGATATGAGATACTCGTAAAATCGCGTAATCACGCGTAACATAATCGTCGCAGAACGCGGGATTCAGAACAAAAAGGGAACGTAGCTGTTCTCCTATGAACGACATTCTGTGTCTGACTGACTAGCGTAATAATGAATAAAGCGGTTTCCTTTTACTTTCTTAATCTAATCGAAACATAAACGGTACGATTAGCTGTTTCATTTTAAAAAAATCCTGTGAGAGGTTGTTTTGGATATATTTAACAAAAAAAAAAAAAAAAAAAAAAAATACAAATTGAAAAATCCAGGAAAAAGTTTTCTTTCTACTTTGTGTTGGAGTCACTTTTCATTTATACCGAAAAAACATTTCATTAGGGAATATGCTTGTGAATATTATTTATGACTAAATATTATTAACTGAGACGAATACTGCTATTTTTAATTGCATTATTTGATTCGGAACTCTGTTAAACTTAATCAGGTGTGATCCTTAAAATTTCCTCTGTGTTGCCCTAATGTTAGTGCGCGTGCGAGTCAATATTATTACTTTTGGTGTTAACCTTCATTAATAAGTTCTTTTTTATATATATATATATATAAAATGATTATTTTTCTTTTGTTGTAGTTTTATACGTCCTCGTGTGTAAGTAATTAATTGACTTTATCATTAGTTTGTATGATTTTGTTTTACTTTTTAAATTATTTAATTACGGTCAACGTAATTTTTAGTGATGTTTACGCGTGTAACCGACGCATCATATGTTTATAATCCGTTTCTCGTAAGTTTGGAATACGTGAAAACAAATCGTTCCGGTGTGAAGTTCGATAATAAAATCATTTTTACCGGAGATGATACTTCAGACGCAAACCGGTGTTTTAGCAGCGGTAAGAAAAATAAAATTTACGACATATTAGTAAACAATCGGGTATTATAATACATATTATAATCGTTAACGTGTATACTATTCATTTTAAGTAAGCTCAAAGACCTGAGGTAGCCAATAATAAAGAGCAGAACGTTTTGTTCAACATCGGTTTCAAACGTGAGAGAATGAAGTTAATTTGCCTGATTGATATTCTACTTTTTCCATATAGTTAAATATATATATATATATTTGAAACAAAATCTATTGTAATGTTTTTTTAAACTTAGATTTCCCGTGATTACTGCGTTTTGCTGATTTGATTTTAATCGTATTTTTTTGCACACAATTTTTCAGAATAAAAATACAAAATGTTTATTTAAACAGATTATTTTACCTTAAGCTCCTTGAAAACACGTATAGGTACGCGTATGACTATCGCATCCGTATCTAGTTATTTATTATCTTTCTGTTGCAATCTATGATATAGTCGATTTTATCTTTATTTATCATTTCCGTTTATTTAGAAGTAAATGAATACGTGCCGTATCATCACTTCTATATCTTTAAACTGGAAGTTTACAAACAAAGCGATAAGGATATGAAAGAGATTAATTTGAGTGCGTCTCGGTATTTTTCCCATCAATTTTTGTGTTAGTTATCTCCAATTATATTTCATTGCTAAATTTTACGCCGAAAAAATTGGATGAAAACTCAGAAAAATCTCATCGTCGCGCTAAGGAGGATTATTTATTTGGCTGTATGTGTGTCCGTCGTTCTTTAACTGCAGAACGGCTCTACTAATTTTCATAAAATAAGAAAAAAATAATTCATTTTGATCACGTTATTGATATCCGATGTATGAAAATTTGAAAAAATAATATCTCGGACGGTAGACCCTACTTTTTGTAACCGAAACACTGAAATTCTTTCATGTTTTGACAACGGTTTTTTTTTATTCTTAGTTTATTTTCAATAATTTCTTATTTCCTTAAAAAATATTTTTTTTAAAAACGTAAATGAAAATGTCTTTATTTCTGTTTTTACAAATTGTTATTTTCTTCAGTTTTTAAATAAAGAGTTCCAATAATGAAATTAAATAACGCACATTTTCAAAAAAAAAAAAGAAAAAAAAAACGCATCTTTACCGAAAACGTTGGTGTAAACATTAATCGATGTTGTTTCTTAAGACATAGTTACGCGTGTGAAGTCTTCTAATTGTTTTGTTTGGAAATATCCACGAGTAAACGCATGTAGCTTTAATGTTGTTAAACTAATGCTGTGCGCCGGTCATTTTTGTACGGTTGAAGTTATTCGTTGGTTATAAATTTACATGCCACTAAAAGCGATGTTCCGACCGTAATTTTTATTGTAGTTTTTTAGTTTTTCACTAGCGAGTAGTTTTTGATTATTGTTAATTGCGATTACCTTGTCGTTTGTTTGTTCCCACTTACTGCAGGGAGAATCATTGCGAAATCGAGCGCCGTCGCAGAAACAAGATGACGGCGTACATCACCGAATTATCGGACATGGTGCCGACATGCAGTGCACTCGCCCGAAAACCCGATAAACTTACCATACTTCGCATGGCCGTTGCGCATATGAAGGCGTTAAGAGGTAAGTTTACTGAGCATACTTTTTTCCAATTTTTATTTCTTGTTTATTTATTATTATTTTAACCGTAAGCAAATATTCACTATTCAGTTATTTGTTTTGTTATGTGTTGTGTTTTTATTGTAGAAGAACAAGAGAAAAGTTAATAACTTCTTCTGAATGTTACAGCTGTGATACCTTCGTGGTAACAAGAACTAAAAAAATGCAAAACTTTAAAGTTTTTTTGTAAAGTTAATTTTTTTTTCTATAGGCGTATCAAACCTTTACCTTTCAGATAATTTCCCCGTCACGTTACAATTTTTTTATAGGGGGGGAATCTTATTGCCCCCCCCCCCCCCGTTTACAATCAGGCTCCCATATTTATTCTAAGGTCTTATGATTTCTAGAAAGAGTTGACTGTAGTTGTAACTAAAATCTGTTTTATCTCGTCTTCAGGAAACTTAAAATCTTCACGCAACCCAATCCCAAGCTTAGAACCTTCCAAATGGGAGGCAAAGATGCCATCATTTCGCAAGGAAATTGAACTTAATAATTATCAGATATCAACAGGAGTATAATAAGACTATACATTATTTTAATATAATAGATTTGTTGGATATGATATAATGGCATATAAATGAGAAAAGATATTGTCTGTATGGCTATTATACATAATTGTAATGGAATAGGGTAGTCGAGTGGTCTTGGTAGGGATGGGATTCACAATAGTTAGTGTTATGATGGAGAAGGAGAGAACACCCTGGCATGTTGGGACATCGCGTGCTGAACTCCCAGTTTAATTTAACTAATAGTCACCCCTGATCAAGCTTTCTGTTTGTCGCTTACCGTGCCCAACTTGTTCGTTATGTTGTTTTCGCTAGCCTTCTACAGTTTTTTACGAGTGTAATTCATACAAACTGTAATAAACCCTAAATAAC
This sequence comes from Zanna intricata, assembly GCA_010016005.3. NCBI lineage: Eukaryota > Metazoa > Arthropoda > Insecta > Hemiptera > Fulgoridae > Zanna > Zanna intricata. The sequence goes on along the minus strand of JAAAKQ030509362.1, from coordinate 5,284 downwards.
ATTTTTTACACGATAAAGTAAGGAAAAAATTAAAATTTCTGTAACAAAACATTTTCGTTCTTCTATTCTTCGATAAAAATTAAGAAAAATATTGTGATTTCAAAATTACTTGTTCGGATTAATAACAATTTGTGATTATTACGGGCGCAAAAGTTACTACCCACTGAATGAAAGTAACATTATGGATTGATTACCTTGTTCGAATTTATACACAAACTCTCTTCATTTTCATCGCTGTAAGCGCTATGGAACACTGACATAAAACATTTTACATGGTCTACGATCTGAATTTATAATTCGTAATTATGTTCTTTCATTTAGTTCCTCTAAAACCTTTGGTTTTCTTAGCGTATACTTTATTCTTCACATCTCTGAAAAGAAGTTATGTGCAATCTCAAAATCTCACCCTATGAAGATAATCTTGATGGAATTTGTACGGAAACCGGCCCTCCAGTCATTTTGTTGGGCTGATAGCACAACACGAGTTTTTCGAAATTTTTTGTAGCCTGACAGCATGTCCGAACACTTTTACTGGCTTGTACCTAAAAAATCCGTGATCCCAGTTTTCCTTGGCAGGATACACCACTCAAAAATTAAATAGATTAGAATCTTCGTGTTCCATTTTATTTAATATCGATTCCAAAACCTGTAACCCACTGTTCAATATATTCTTCTGTGAGAGCATAATACATTTACATTTCTTATGGTGTCGATTCGAATCCAGAACTTTCACGTTATTGGTTGGTAAAAATAAAGTTTTGTGAATCTTCATTTAGTTGAGGGAAACACCAGTTTTGCAGGGCGTCCTGGTACATTATTCCAGTAACCAAGTGATCTGCAAAAAGAATGGTTCATAAACCTTTGCGATTGCGCGAAGAACACATTAATTTTAAAGGAGTGTGTCTCATGTTGCACTGTGTCATGGAAATTTTGTAGACCCCCATATGCGAACATTGTGAACATTTCCACTAAGATTGAATGTTGTTCATCGCTAAAAATTTAACATAAAAAAAAAGTGTCGCCATGTTTTCAAACATATTTGATCACAAAATTCAACACGCTTTAGTTTGATACCTCTGCCAAGAGCCTGTAAAAGTTGTAGGCGGTGCGGCTTGAAATGTAAACGACGCCTCAAAACGCCAGACTTCGGCGTTGAACTTCTGCTATA
>JAAAKQ030509350.1:0-39759 GCA_010016005.3 Zanna intricata | reverse complement strand
GGCATTTTTCACACACGCTACAATTCATTCATCTCATCATCTGAAGATATAACCTAACGGTGGTTCCGGAGGTAAAATAAAAAAAAAAAAAAAAAACGTAAATAAAAAAGAATTTTTTTAAAATTATTATTGCGTTTTTTTTTTGTTTTTTTTTTTTTTTTTTAATTTAAAAGTTTCTACAAAGTGGATCTATGTTAGAAATATAAAAGAGCAAATTGTTTTCAAATGATAAAAGACGATTCCTTTATTTAGTTTTTAGCCCAACCATGGACGAAAGGCTCTTTTCACAGAGGTAAGACGTGGTGAAAGAGATTAATATTTTTAATGCCTCTGTGACTAAATCCCCAAATTCACTTCGACGATCAAGCCAAAAGTATTTAAATCTTCAGATGTGAACTGTAGTTGTAACATTTTTATCGGCAGGCGTTTCGATGAGCTGTTCATGAATCTCAAGCGGTAACTTAGCAGCTGCAAAACCTGCAAAAACGTCTTCATTTTCATTAAATGGATTTCATTTATTGAATATTTTCTCACTCGTCGCTTTGAGAAAACATTTTTATCTTCCGGGAAATACTCCGCCAACTGAATTTTCAGCTCACGCAAGTGCATCTTTATGCAATCCAAAATGTGATGAATAATAGTGTATCTTTCTCCAAATTGTTTTCAATACAATCAGAAATGAGTGAAAACATCAAAATTTTTTATTTGAATCCAGATATCAAGCTTCTTAATCAAACCGTAAAAATTGTTGTTTATAAAATGATATTTTTATCACGTCCTTGTAAATTCACATTTAAATAGTTTAAATGCGAAAATACATCAGTTCAGTAAACCAAAAGAAACATAAATTGATTATTTTACAAAAACATTGAAAATGGCGTTTGTTTATTTTGGAAAAATATTATTAATTCATCTCACCATTCCAATAATCGGGTTAACACTTTCTCCTGCGATAACCTGACTTTTGTACGGAAATGAAGAGATATTTTCTTTCGCCCATTTCATGGCTTGGTTTAGGAAACCAAGTTTTTTAATTGTTGTTTTTTAATAAAATTTATCGTTTTTACAGTTTTATAAAGAATTTTTTTGAGATATTCCGGCGTAATTTTGGCAGTAAGAGCATGTCTGTGAAGCAAGCAGTGCGTCCATTCCGCCCTTAGTAAAAGAGTATCGTTTAATTTTTTCAGAAATGGCCATATTTCTTAGCAGGGACGTATATTTCATAGCATGACGTAAAGCCGATCTTCTATCTTGCGGTCTGGAATTTTTTTTTTTTTTTTAATTAAATATCCACGGAGTCTATCGACCTCCTCCTTCCTACGCCAAAATGTGGTGATATAATCATTCACCGCTCGCCATCTTCCCGGTGAGCTCAGCATAAATTGCACTAAGTTATCAGGCGTAACATCAGATACATCGAGTCTCACACTTTCAGCTTCCCAAGCCGGGCATACAAACAGAGTGTGTTCAGTGCAATTAACCCCCTCTTGGCAGAATACGCATTCGGGAGATTGTCTTCTGCTATCCTAGGTAGATTAATAACTCTTTTTGTCCACCTCGCTTTATCTCCGCCGCGCCATCATACATTCCATATCCTCATTAAGCCTTCTCTTCTCCATCCAATCTCTGCTAGCATACAAATTTACTCCTTTCCTCTATCAACAATTCGATAGGAGGCACTGATGAGCTCACACACTGAGGTGATCTTGTACGACACCTTACGGTGTCGTACGAGATCACCTCAGGCAAGGACCTCCGATGCAGCTTCTGTAATATCGATACATTCCTCTTCCTTCTAATTGCTCGAACCCAAAGGGTTCATGCAGCATATATAACAATCGACGATACCGCAGACATCAGTAATCTTCTCTTAGATGCTCTGGGTGCAACCTGTGACCTTGTGAGTAGAAGCATAGACTTAAGTGATTTATCCGCCTTATTGCAACAATGTATTATGCGCTCGCTGAAGTTGCACGCTTTATCTAAGATTACACCCAAATACTTGACAGTGTCTCTGGATTCTAGTTGTTGATCTCTTATTTTTAGGTTAATGAGTCAAATTCTTCTTCTCCCAGTGAACATAATATACCTTTATACCTTTATAAAGGTACCTTTATATACCTTTAATATACCTTTATTAGAGGCCAATTACAACTCCACCCAGTTTACTATTAGTTCAAGGGTCACATTAACTTTTCTTTGACTTTCTCCACCCTACTCTGTCCTACCACTAATCAGGATAGCATGTCGTCCACAAAGGCCACTGTCTCGGTGTGATCCGGTAGGTTTAGCCTTAATACGTCGTCGTACCGGCTAGTTAGTGTTAAGGGATACCTATACCTTGAAGAAGGTTGGAATTGAAAAAAATAATTCGGACCTTCTTATCTGAATGTTTCTTTCTCTTGAAAATGGTAGTACACTAAAATGAAGTATATTTATGGAAAGAAAAACACTGATTGCGGAAAAGTTTTATGTCTCTCCACTAATCGCAGGACCTGGACGATTAGTACAGCAATGTTTTTCGCTTATCAGATGGATCACTATTTACTTAGTGGCGGTTATAAATTGTGTGTTTTATTTACGGACGGTATTGTTATTTGCGTTCCGGTCCTTTAAACCAGTGAGAAATAATTGACTGGGGCTAATCGTGGGAGAGTAGACGCATAAGGGCCTTCTCCCCAGTCTATCAGACAGCGTTATCCCAGAACACTTTACTAACCTGTCTATGAATTTCATCCGCTTTCATTTCTTTTGTATTTAAGAAACCAATTACAGTACGTATTTTACAATCGATGTCTACTACAACAGGCATTTTAAACACACACTAGAAACTGTAAGAAAAGACTAACAATCACATAATAGTGTCAGTAGCAACCACAAATGTCGTTATTCTTATGCATGAAAGGGTGATAACCGCGCTGCAAAACGTTGTATGCTTAAAAGAGACTTACGATCTATATATATATTAGATGAGAAAACAAGTACATATATGTTATATTAGACTCAGCTTTACCTAATGAGTTCTTCAGCTCCAGGTAGATCAATTCTACGTAGCGGGTATAGATGCTTAGGAATCAAACACCATTAAGTAAACAATATTGTGTACATTTAGAATATCAGTCTACAAAAATACAGTTCCTGAAACATATCCTTACATCCTTAGTAATATTTACTATCCAGAAGAAAGAAATAAAGAAATATATTAAGGAATGTAGATGGTGATAAAAGAACAATTTTCAAGTAGAAATACCCCAAAAAAGTTCTTCTCTTACCAGATAGTATATATACTGGCCATAATTCCTTCGAATATAATTTTATCATTCTCCATTGATGAGACATTTCGTTAATGATTAATTTTTTGAATTGACCAACTCAATTACATATTTATATAATCTGCTTTTACTTGACATATACATATGCCACCTGAAAAGAGGCAGCTGAGGCTTCCTTAAAGAAATCCTAGAATATTTTCAGAACTAACTTTATTTGCAAATATTTTAATGAAATATAAATTTTTCAGCTAAAATTTTTAATGGTAAAATTTAATTCGTTATAAATAAAAGAAGGTTTGAGAGAGAGTAATGTGTAATACTATTACATCAAAAACCATTTAAGATTAAACGTAAATCAATATCACTCCTCTTTCATTCATTATAGTTAAAAGAAAAAATCTGCAGCGTTAATTAAAATATGAATGTAATTTATCATATTTAAGAAGTTTTTTGATATCTTTCTTTTAAAATTTTATATTGTACTAAATATATTCAATTAGAATGATCAGTATGCAAAAAATAAATATTAATCTAGTGTGGAAGGTTACTGATAATTCTTTATTTATTTTTATTGCGTAACTTACAGTTAAATAACATCTGTGTATGTATATATAAATATTGTATTTATATTCATAAAGTAATACTTACTACATATAATAAATATTTGTTGTATATATTAATAGATTCAGTTTATTTGTGGATAACCGTTAATTTACGCATAAAAATACCATGTTTTTCATCAGTTTCTCAGATAGTGAAAATTCAACCGTCCATAACTTTTTTAAGTAACTTCATAAATAATCAATATTTAATTATATTTAACAGCATAGTTTTATCTATCAGTTAAATACTTTTAAACGGTTATTACAAAGTTTGATTTCAATATGGCAGTCATTTAAAAACAAACTTTGTCTCTTGGTAAAGACAGGAAATATTTTTTACTGAATTATAAGTATTAACAGTATTGTTACCACAAGTAATAAATTCATAATTTAAATTAAAAACCGGATGGAAAAAGGCCAGTAAAGGAATGCAAAATTACCATAATTTAAGCTGTTGCCAAATTCCGCTCTTTGTTTAAGAAGAATACAGTCAATCCACAGTCATCCAAAGCGAAATAATTAGAAGCAGGTATTAGATAATGACTTAGTTTATTCTAGGTCTAAATGAGTGACTTAAAATTTTTCAGACAGACGGAAGAAATTTTCAGTGGTTTTAATCTAACTATTTTACCAGGCTTCATGGAGTGCTGACCACTGTTAAATGTGTCAGTTCAATACAAGAGATGTGCGAATATTTTTCTTGTTGAAAAAGCGTACGTGTAAGAAAGAAAAGGACTTTGTGCATCATCAGTGGAGTATTTATTTTTTATGTATTTTTTATGCTATTTTTATATAATTTATTTAACAAATACGAAGGTCGTTCAATAATTAAAGGGACAAATGACATTAACGGAAAAGCTATTTAATGAAATAAACTGAAACTGTCTGAAATTCAAGCTGGCATGCCTTACAAAAAAATCAGCGTTTCAAAAATATTTCCCTTTATTATATCTTTTCTTTATTTTAAGATGTCGGCTTCGCTCGAAACGTGTAGTATGAAAGACCAGCATGCTGTGTTAAAATTTTTATTTTCTGAAGATATAAAACCGGAAGAAATTCAATCGCGGATATTAAAAGAGAACAGTAATAAGTGTGTTAACCTGCAAATTTCTGTTAGTGGATTGAATATTTTGAAACAGGCAGAACAAATGTTACCGATTTTACGCACTGGCGCGAATTTTCGACTGACCCATTGCAAAACCGTACTAATGAATAGCTGCATAAAATGTTGGTAAATTGCTAAAACGTTTGTAATTTGAATATCGATCGGTACTCTCTATTCGTTATCCATTATAAGCTGAATTTTAAAAGCTGAACAAAATATATTCAAGGAGGCTTCAAGATATTCTGCTCAAAACCACAGAATTCGAATTTACATTTTTATGGAATTTAAACAACAGTTTTCAGCGGAAGGTAATGCGTTTTATCACGTAATAACTTGTGATGAGATTTGGATACATCATTTTGAGTCGGAATCCAAACGTTAAAGTATACAGACGTATCAACAGCATACCTCAACTGCTTCTTTGCCCCGGCTGTCCTCCCCCATCCAGTCCAATATCAGCCAAGACTGCAAGGCTTCTCTCATATTTTTCTTACACTTCATTCTGTAACAAACAAGACATACATATAATATATATATATATATCGTCTTACATAATACACTTTGTAAAAAAAGAAATTGATGAAGATAGAAAATAGCGTAGTCTCAAAGTTTTATATTATATATCATCTTCTTCAACTTCTTGTTCTCTCTCATCCATTATCTTCTGCTGCAGTATTGCCCCCTTTCCTTTCTACAACAGCGTTCCAGTTTTACGCTACAGAGAATAACATCAACCAAATTGTCAGTAGCCAACCTCCCAGTGACTGCTCTGTCCTCTGTCGCATTCGAAAAAGATGTGCCTGACTGTATACTCAGGCCACAATATACACATCCGGCGTCTTCTCTTCTTTTCCTGCTCACCAGGTAAGCATTGAACGCTTCATGACCTGTCAGCAGTTGAGTGAGCCAAAAGTTGACCTTTCCACACTCCCGAAAGACCCACCAAGTCTGGAATCAATACGCGCACCGGCCAATTAGTCAACTGGCCCCGGCCTCCATGGCGCAAGTGGTACGGAGGCCGGCGCGTTTTCATCCAATGATCCTGGGTTCGTATGCCGGTTTGGTATGGCATTTTTCAAACTCTATATTTCTATATCCTAATCACAAACTTCAAGCTTATGTGGCTATATCATCAAGCAAAAAAAAAAAAAATACGAAGCCATTTTGAACAGACAACATAGAATCGGCAACATAAGCTAGGTTAGCATAATAAAAACCATCAAAATTTGTATTTTTCTCTCAAAGAATTTCAAAAGGAATAAGCTCTAGCGAAACTCATGTTGTTGAAATAAGCATAGGTAGCGACGTTAAAGCTACTCCAAAGAAGAAATGGCAACAAATTCAAAAGTATATTCAAAAGATGGTTGTAAATATAAAGTACGAGCTCCGTCTACTCGATCATCTTCGAGCTCGCACACAATATTTTCATTTAATTTACTGATCTTTATAAATTTTTACAAATGTTATTGGGTTTTTCAATACCGAAATTTCTCTTACAATAGCTTATTTTTTTAAAAATTTAATCTTTTTTTTATTTTCGGGAACAATACCTTCGGAAAAAGGGCACTAATAATTTTATTCGGGATGTTTGGTCGCTCAGGAAATGATCCGGTTAATAGGAAAACGTCCAGGAATCTCCTCGTACGAGTATTATTTTAATACCAATATATCCAATATACTTCAATGTAGAAATATCACACTATATTTCCCAACCCCTGAACAGATTAATCCTTAGTCGATTAGTTGTGTAACTAAAACAAGGTCAATGTTAATAAACTATAAACTAATGTTAGTATGAGATCATGTAATATAAAGCTAAATGGAGACAAATTTTAATATTTTCGTACTCAAGAGTACCACAAAGAGCAAAGAGAAATAACAGTAACCCGAGTTGAATTGAGGGTTAATTTTTTTTTTATTAGATTTTAGATTTATTAATTAAGGGAAAGTTTAACATCTGTTATTATCAATGTTCAAGAAATAAATAGTAAATTAACTTAATTTAATAAATAATTTTTGTTTATAGAAATGATATAAAAAATTGGCTTCATGCCAAGTGTAAGAATATTATTTTCATTAAAAGATTATATATTTCAAGCTCAATCTATTGGCCAGTATCAACAGAATGAATAGGTCAGATAAGTCAGCTATAATTCTATCAATCGGTTTTTAAATTAGTTTCTATTTACTTATGTTGAGAAATATATACTGAGAAAGACAATAATTTCCATTATTTTTTTTTTTATATAAAACATTTATCTTTACCAATATTTTCAACGATTATCGTTATCCAATATTATTTTTAAAAATTTTAAAGAGAAGAGTTGTATTTTTATTATTATTGATTTTAACATTGATAGTAATTGATTTGCTTTGTAACAAAAAGTAATGTGCTGTTTTGCTTTAATGGATCTAATAAAATGCTATATCATTATGTAATATTTATTATGCTTTCTTATTCCGTTCAGATGTACAATATCACTACTTGTATAATATTTTCCTCAAAAGCCAGAACAGTTTTCAAAATACAAATATGGGCAGTCAGATTATTATTTGACGTCAATAAAGAAGAATCAAATCAAGAAATTTATATTTATGAGTGTGCAATCTTTGCTGAAAAGAATAGTCATTTACTCTTAACAAAGGCTGGCAAAGAAGTGCACGATTTTCCCGGCTACGTCGGTCAACTCATGATTACCAAAATAATATTTAAGCATCAAAATTTCAAATAAAAAGTGTTTTAATTTTAGTAAATAATTTATTCTGTAAGAAAAATTAAAAAAAAAAAATTATTTAAAAAGAGTTGATTCCTAATAAAAAAAAATTAATTTAACAGAGAACTGTTTAAAATATGGTAGAAATAAAGTAAAGTTTTATGAAATGCTTCAAATCATGAAACAAAAATTTTAAAACATGCTTTTCTTCAAAAAATAAATAAAACAATTCTTACTGAAAAGGAAGAAAGTATAGTTTTGAAGAAAATTATATCTAAAAAATTTTCTGCTTATGTATGACTAAAAGAAAAAAGCTTGGGGCGCACTCTCACATACAAACGCTTTATAATTAGAATGTGCCCCACGCTTTTCTTTTAAGTCATGCATAAATACAACTTTTTTTTTAATTAATTTTTTTTAATTTTCTAGAAAACAAAATTAATTTTTAGTTTTTAATGCGAACTACTTTGTTTTGTTTATATTTTTATTCTATATCATAAGCAAAGTATTTTATTATGTTTCTTTTTTTTTTCTAGGGTAATTAATTTTCATTATTATTATAAATGATACCATTTATTTATAACTAAATCAAATGTTTTCTTTTTCACTCCCGGGCCGGACCTACCATGAAGTATAACACAGCCTGGGGGTTGTCCACACTAATGGCTCCCCCCCCCCAACTACCGGCTCCAGGTTTGATGCGATAGGTCTGCCCACCGGTTCGGATCATTTAATATGCCTGCTTCTAACCGCCGGTGCGGAACTCCGGAGCAAACATAGTCAGTTCCAAACCTCACCACAACAACCGGGACTCGGTCTTTACGCCGTTCGCCTCAAATGCGGATCCCCCGATAAGCGGGCCGCACTGGGACTCGGTTTTTTGTTTAACTGAGCAGGAAGTATACAGTGAATCCTTACGTTGGTACAGACAGGAGCTCGATATTCACGGCACACTAGAAGGCTGGTCGGCATCGAGGGCAGGAATACATTTCGACATATCCCGAACAGGAAGGAGAACAAGAATTATGTTCGGGCACAGGAAATACAAACACAGGAAACAAAATACAAAAATAATGCATCCACAGGAACATGAAAAAAAAACAAAACGTACATAGGAATATAATACAAAAAAAAAACTCAAGAATAAAAATAAAATAAAATATACATAGGAAATAATACAAAATTATAGGAACGGTAGTAATCGAACTAAAGCCAATAGTGGGCTTTAACTCCGGCATGATGGGCACAACGGGAACAAAACCATCGTCAGCTCTAACTGAGCTGGGACGAGGGAGCCCTAGTGCTTCTGCCCGTCCATTCGTGCAAGCACCGACGAACGGCAGATCCGCAAGGGGCTGTCTCTCCTCCCGCCCCGTAGTATACTGTTGACTTCAGCGTTGACATAGGTTGAAGAGTGGAACCGCCGCACTAGACATGAACAGCATGGCGTGGCACTCAACTACATAGTCTGAACACAGGAAGGAAATCAAAATACGTACGAGCACAGAAATTGCATACAAACGAATCCAAATACAGGAAATTTTCTACAAAACAATACATATGTAGGAAATAATATGCACAAATAATGCATATACAGGAAATAACATACATTGATACACAGGAAGTAAAGTAAATAATACACAGACAGGAAATAACATACAAAAACAATAAGAGCAGTAAATAAGAGCAATAAATGCAGAAAAAACCAAGGACAGCCTAACTCAAGAGCATCACTCCGACAAGGAGGGAAACCGCACGAACCAGACCGCAGCCGGTCTCATCAGAGCTGGGACGAGAGAGTCCCAGTACTTTAAAACTGCTGCCCCTCAGTGCACGCACCGATGAACGGCAGTTCTAGAGGAGGCTGTACTTCAACCCCGCACTACAGTGCCTTTCTGCTGCAGAATCCTTGAAACAAAACTGGCCTAGAATATCTCTGAACTGGACAGCATCCGACCGATGACGTTTTCAATGGGGAGGGGCCTGGTTATCTTCTCGCAGGTTAGCGAAGATTGATCTATACCCGGCAAGCGAACCCATCGTGCTCCGGCGTGTTTAACCTTCCGCAGGAGAGACAAACTGGAGCATCGGTTCTTTTCCTACTATGAAGGTACGAACGGAACACTCCATGGCCAGTAGGAATTGGGTCAACCAGAATGAAACTTCCGCAAAGAGGCGGTTGACCCACGGCTTGACCTGCCAGATTAACCTATTGGTCCATCGGCCAGAAGAGAGCCTACCAATCCCAGAATAAGCGCCCCTCGCTGTTCGTCTATCCTCGCCATGGGTTATGTCAGCCCTTTGTCTTGCCAGTTGCTGAAATGGCGGTACACAGCTGTAAAAAACGTCGGCCGTAACCGACGTATAGGCCAAAATAATACGTAAGGCAAGTCGCTGCCGTACTCCCTCTAGGAGTCGGCGGTTACTCTCTCTCTCCCCAAGACGCCTGACCAGACCGTCACCCTGTGAAACATCATTGAATTGATGACTATAAATTCGCCGTTTCGAGGCTCGGTGGCCAATGATAATACCACAAAGCCTGCAGAGGGCCACAGCAGCCTTCTCTGCTGTTTCTCTGTCACGAAAAGTGAAGGTGCAGCGGTGGTCGAGCCAGATATACAGATATCTTGCGGTCTCCATTTGGGTTAATGCCGTCCCTCGTATCTGGATCTGTAGAGGTAGCACGAAACATCCCCGCGGACGACGTATGCAAAGAGACTGCCCGAAAAGCAATCTATGAACCAGTCTCATTTCATAACCTGGTTATATACATTTAAAATGTGTTTGAAAAGTGTATTGGATATGAATTTAGTATTTCTTTTTTGTGTATTTATATTTTATACTATTCAAATGTGTTAAAATTATTTTGTATATGTGTATATATTTTGTAGATTATATATATACATATATATGTATTTTTTAATGTGTATAGCCTACATATATATTTTTTAATGGCTTCTTAGCTCTTTCAATCCTGTAAGAAGGAAAGTATGGCGACGTTTTATGATTTAAGCACCCCAAAAAACAAAAATACGCGGCGGGGGGGTAATTCGTCTGTACGTTTGTAGGTGTGTTGGCGTGTTTGAAGCTTAATGGATTTTGACTAGATAAACCGAAACCTTTTTGATGAAAATTGGCAGTGATATGGTATAATGGGCAATCTGTTGATAAAGGTTTCGGGTTTACAACTTCAGGCGATAGAGTAGATAGTTTCTTTAAGAACAGTATATCAAAATTTTGCCGACGTAACTCCACTTTATATTAAGCCCAGTGCATACGTAAATTCTTATTTTACAATTTAAAAATAAAACTTTTTCTCAAGTTCTCCATCTTCTCACAAAAAACCTTTTTTTTTTTTTAATTTATGGCATATTTTTAAATCGAATATTTTTTATTTCTTCCTAAGGATATTAATAGTCCAAATGAACAAAAAAAAAAAAAAAAAACTTCGAGGGCAACATTCGGAGGGGGTACTGAAAAAAGTAAAAAAAAAAATAATCTTTTTATTTTTTCATGTACTCGTATCATTATTTTTCTTCTACATATTTTTACATGATAGTAAAAAAGGTAAAACAGAATATTAATTAGTAAAAAATGATTTCGATGAAAGAATACCTATTATCTAATTGAAAATTATTACAGGTCATTCTCAAAGTTATTAAATGTTGTGCACTTAATATTATGTGTAAAAAAGATTTTCGGTTAAAACTTTAAGAACGTATATTATTTAATAAAATCATTACTTATCCTGTTTTTTCAATCTCGAAACAATACGTGTATATGATTTGTTATATTTTACCGTACAACAAAATACATACGTCACGTTGAAAAAATGGTTATAAACATGCGCACGCATGCTTCCAATATTAACCTGACCATTATGTAATATAGTAAATGTTGGTGATTTACAAATACATTCTTAAAAAAATAAATTTAATTTCGAAATAGTCGTTTAGCGTATTATTAATAGCGGTAAAGAATACTTATATCTTCATTAATATATTAAATATAATCTGTCAATTTGTTTTATAAATTAATATAGTAAATGCTGATGTTAATTTCTAATCAGATACATCCATAGTTAATTGCATTTCTTAATGACATACACTAATGAACATTGAAATGTCATGCAAGCAGTCAATCAGTACCCTGTCACAGTAACTAATATGGTAGCCTCATTTTTTATCGTATAAAATTAACCCCTCGTCCATATTAAATTTTTAATAAATTTGATAGATTATCATAAACTGATACTTTTTCTATCACGTTTGATTTTTTCAAGATTTTTTTTTTTTGCTTGATGATATTACAATATAAGCTGGAAGCTTGTATGAGGAATATGGAAACTGAATTTGTTAACGAGGGAAAAATGCCATCTCTAATTAGGATTCGAATCCGGTAATTCCGAATAAAAGGCCGATACGCTACCACAATTACGATACGCCACAGAGCTTGTTTAGAGAGATACATGTGAGATTTAGTGAGGTTTATGTTACATTTTGATTACGTGTGTAATAAATAACAAACAGCGAAAGTATTCATAAAAAGAAGAGTGTAACAACCAGGTAGGTGGCATAGTTTTGAAGAATGCTTTCACGAAAACAATATTCCTCAATCGATATAAAAAATTACCTTCTTGCTTTTAAAGCATCAGCATTTGATCCTATATGGTAGGATAATCTATTTTAAATTTATTAATTTTAGCATTATGAATGAATTTTGTAGAAATTAGTCAAATGTATAATAATATACCTTTAATTTGTAATCGATTTTAAATACTAATTTTTTTCAGCGTCCTTGAATTGTTCCTAAGTTATGTTTATCTGAAAAGAATTTATAAATCGAAAAACACTGTAATAAAACTGGTAATTATATTACTTAAGAGGCTAAATTTTTAAAAAGGTGAAGCCAAGTATCTATTGTACGTTAGTTTTATTACAGATATGGGTAATTTATACACTTGTAAAATTCTTTAACAGATGTAAAAGAATAAAATAAATTTAAATGTCCTAGAAAATTGTTAGAGGTCTTACATCCATAACGGAGAACATACGTCCATTTGTATTTTAAGAAGGTTGACAAAAACGTAATTTCGATTTTGTATGGTGAAATAAAATACAATTATTTTAAAGAAATAAGGCAGTTTAATCAATTATGTATTTTCCACATAGATTAATAAACAAGAGTGCAACATTGCGTTTTTCAGTAACATAAATTTCGTTCCTACCTCCCACCATCAACGCCAAATCATCGGTGTAAGCGATGAGTCTGACAGATTCGGGCAATCGAAGCCTTAGTATATTGTCAAAGACTATTATTCAGATAGGGACCCAGAATAGAGCTCTGGGGAACCCCTCCAAACATCTGCCACTCCAGCTTTCCGCCAGTTGTGTCTATAATTGATCTTCAATCGTAAAAGTACTAAGCAATTTGTCATAGAAGATATGTGCTTATGCTCTTGTTCCTAAGTGCCTCAAAAGCCACATCCCAGGGAACGGAACCGAAAGCCTTCTGGACATCTACTAGAACCAGCGCCGCAACGCTCCGTGTGCACCATGTACCGCTTCTTACCTCTAATGCCTATCTAGTGACAGTGTTAATTGCCATAAGAGTAGATCAACCTTTTATGAAGCCATACTGATGTTTGTAAATGCCAGCTTTGTTATATAATTCGTCGATCAGCCTGATAGAAATAGCACCTCCGTGGCTTTGGCTATGTTATTAAGTAAGCAAAGAGGTCTTACCTCCAGTCCAAGTTCAGCCGTATTACGCTTGGGGATAAACACCACGGGTGGCTCCATCCAACAACATGGAAAAGTGCCATTCTCCAATTGATTGTCGAAAAGTTTAAGTATCATACCAGGTACCTTAACCAGAAGGCTTTTATCACAGCAGCTGGGATACCGTCAGGGCCCAGACTGCTGGAATGTTTCAAACAGTTGATTACATGTGTTATATCGTCAATCATATCTTTCTGGCGTTTCAATTGGTGTCTCGACACAGAGAAAGAGGCGGTTTAATATGATGCATTCTCACTGGATAGTAGTGGCAACCTACGGCCAAAACGCTTAGTCACTATTTTGTGCTTATTATCGCAAGGGTCGCAATGTAATTCTTCACACAGCGTTAGCCATTATTGTTTCTTATAATTCTTAATTTCATAGTTTATATTCCGACCTGCTTGTCTATAATCCTCAATTGCAATTTGTCCATTATCCATACCTTGCCTGAGTAACCGTTAAAAAGCCGCCATATGGTGACTTGCAGTAAATTCATCCAATATTTCATGAAGGCATCAATATACACTTTGGTTGTAATACCGTTTCGTCTTACTGCGTATTCCACCATCTTTTTAGAACTTATTCCTACGCTACCACCGCTGACTCCCAGAATAAATGTTTTATTTAACTAGTAGATACTTCCAAGGGTACTTTTAAGATCTTGAATGATCTTAGTTTAGTATACGAATAACCACTTGCTGATTGGGGTTCAGCACCAAAAAACCCTTGAAAACAAGTACCCATAAGTAAATCATAAAGGGGGTCAGTGGCGGGGGGTCGTGGGGATCTCCCCAAATACGGGGTCGGATTTGGTGGTGGGGTGGTGAGGGTTCCGGCGGGGTGTTTTTTCAAGATTAGTGTTTTTAGATTATTTATTGTGTAAACGGGGATTGCACTGGTGAGTAGGTGGTAAGTTTCGAGGCCGCCAGGACGGCTATGAGCGCCGAAGAATTGCGACCGGCTCGGCATTCTTGTGCCGGGCTGAGATTCTCCAAAAAGGCCGGAGTTTTGCCGAGAATGGCTGAGGGGAAGGACATCTTGACCGATAAGTGCAAAAACACGAAACGTTTCGAGGGCAATTGAGGACTGCAGGTAAAGGCTATAGCCTAGGAACTTCAAGGGTGGCGGACTACCGAAATAGTCCATGGTGGGTGCCTTAACATAAATAATAAAAGATGATCAATGAAGATCGAAGGGAGAGGGGTAAGGATAAACGGGACAGGAAGTTATAAGGGAATAAGGATACCCCTATCCTTATTCCCTTATAAGGGAATAAGGATAGGGAGAGTATCCTAATAAGGATACTCTCTCCTATATACTGGTTAATCGACTTAGTAAAATTTTTCTTAATTCACTTATAATATAACTTTTATGTATAATAATACGTGCTTTGAACAAATCAAAATATCAGGTGTATCCGGAAATCAATTCACTCAAAAATTAATATAGTTTCAGTAGTCCAATGTACAAATCGAAAACGTCCAAACCAAAAAATCAAAACCGTCATACCGTCCAGTTGTTATAAAACTTTGTAACAAGACATAATACATTCCTAATGGAATAAAATTTCACAAGGAAAAAACAGAGAATCCAATAATCATAAAACGTTACAATAGTATTCAAAAACGTTCCACCAACAAAATCCGTCCTACGTAATCACTTAGATCAACAAAACACCCACCAAAAAACACTTAAGAAGAAGAGCTAGTATAGAACCAACCGACCGCTATGAGAGATGAATCTGCAGATATCTGGAAATAAGAAAATAAGTAGGAATATTTTTAAGGGAATTTTTATCCGTTGAGTTAAAAAGCTATGTATTTTCAAATATCCAAACAACAGAGGTTACAATTCTTAAATAGTTGTTGGTTTTCAAACATTATACTCTTCCTTTAACATAATCCCCCTTCCTAACTTTACTATTATTATGATTCTTATCAGAGGAAAGATTTTCACGGTGATTTGTTTACAGGATGGAGATGATTCAAAAGAAATGAAATAAATATTAGATTATATCATGCGTAATACTATTATAGATAAAAATTCCAATTAATAAGTTGAATTTTTTTCATTCTGCCTTGCGTTTATTTTACATAAATCAGTAAATTATAATATAAACATACTGTAAATAATTTATAAAGATTAATAGTTTCAGCTATTTTCTTGTGAACCGCTTTTCAATATACCATGGATATACAGAAAAATAAAATAGGCTTACGTGATAATTATATAATTTAACAGCGTGTTATTTATTTAAAGGAATTATTATCGTGTAATTAAAGTAACAGAATTAAATGAAATGCTTAGTGATCTAAATGAGGCTTGTGAAAATCTAGGAGTGAAAATTAAAAAAAGAAAACAAAATATAGTATAAGGTGACAAGTATGATAATATTAATGTACGAATTGGGACTGATGAAAAGGTGGTAAAATTTAAGTACTGGTAGCCTCATAACGAAAGATCTTAGCAGTACCACAGAAACCAAAATGAGAATAGCAATAGGAAAGGAGGCATTTAATAGGAAAAGGAGTTTGTTTTGCAGGAAATGGAATTTAGATTTGAGGAAGGATTGGCAAGATATTTTATTTGGAGTGTTATGCTTTTTGGTGCAGAAACGTTGACTTTAATAAAGGAAGACATATAACGAATTGAAGCGTTTGAGATGTGGGTGTGGCGTAAAATGGTGAACGCCTATTGGCAAGATAGATTAACAAATGAAGAGTTGAGAACAGTAGAACAGGAGAGGAATATGTTAAATATTATTTTAGGCAGGAAAAAGAACTGGCTAGGACATTATATGAGAAGAAAGTGCTTACTAATAGAATCATTGAAGGATTGGTAAATGGAAAGAGAGGAAGGAGAAGAAGAAGAAGATTTCAGTTGATTAATGATGTTTTAGAAAGAGGAAAATATTTAGAAAATAGACTCGTGCGCAGGACAGGAAGAAGAAGTGGAAAGCACCCAAGGCAAGATCAGCCCCATTGGCAGAACACAATGAATGAATGAAGATAACGAGTTCAAATACTGAATCTTTAAAGAACTAATAAATCGTTACGTTTTTAAATTTTAAGGCAGCTTTATTTTAAAAATTTAAATAAACTTCTTTGATAGACATTAATTTTTATCTGTTATATTATTATTATGATTAAAAATATTTTTAATTTCATATAATAAAATATAAAGCAAAAAAAAAGTAAAATACCAACAGTTATCTTTAGACATGAATAGTAATAATAAGTTAACTGTTTTCTGTTCTATCATTGGACAGCAATAAAAACAGCTATAAATATACATAAGTTATTTAAAAAGATTATTAGTTGATAAAATATCATTCCATTCAGTAAAATAATCATTCCAATTATAATAAAATTTTCAGATAATAATGTCATGCAAGAATTTTTTATTTTAGTTATTTTGCCTCATCATGTTGGTTTATTCAGTGATAATCTTAACGCTGATAACCTTTAATGAAATTATGAATTTAAAAATATTTTCCGTATGGAAATTTTTTTTTTACCATTAGTACTCATACATTTACAAATAATGTATTGAATTTATATATATATAAATATATTTATTTTTTACTAAAACACATAGCATTTTAATTATCGTCTTACCACGCATTTGTCATAGGCATTTCCTACATTTTTCACCAAATCAATGTATCAGCATCATCAGGGAATAAAAATATCCACAATTATGTCTCGCCAGCCTATCATACAAAAAGAAGAAACTTATTTGGCATATTTTCATTTTTTGAGGATGCTGAAACATTGATGTAGAAAAACATGTAGAAAATACCTGTGATAAATGTATGGTGACAAAAATTAAAATAATTATATGTGTGTTTTTAGTAAAAATATGTACAAGTGTATCACGAAGTTCTCCCAGGATTTTCATAAGATATTCTTCTACTCGTAAAAATAATGGTAAAAATTTCTTTAAACATATGTCCTACAATACTTCGTTTGTGAGTTTCGGCTAGTAATGATTTCGTTCGGATTTCAGCTAATCCGCTGAAATGAGATCGTACTGAAATTTTTAGGATGTTAATTAAGAAACAGAAACAGTGATTTATTATGGTTTTTAACCTAAAAAAAAATCGAATAAAATAGGTCTCAAAACCTTATCTGAATTAGGTTTTGAGAAATCTGGCGTGAAAACTAATAAATTGGGGTAAAAACCCCTGAATTATGTTTTACATAATACAATAACTTTATTAAATACCTAATAAACATACAAAACTTTTAAATAAAACTTGTAGAGAATTTAATTCTAAAAAAAAATGGTTTAAGATAAGTTGAATAAAACAAAGAAAAGTATGAATAATTCGAATTTTATTTAGAAAAGTACATTACTGCATTTGTCAGAAAAGTACTTATTTAATGTAAACAAAAACCAGAATTTTTTTTTGGTGATGAGAAACATTTGTAAAAACAGAATTTACAGTTAAAACATTTTTTTAAATTTGGAAGTTATGCAACAATTGTAAAATAGAAATAAATAAATAAAAATTACTTAGGTAATAATAGTTTTATTAAAGACGGAAATATAATAAATTAAAAAATTATTATTTCAAAGTTGACAATAAATAATAACAGTTGATCAACAATGCGCTATACTGGATTAGTGTTTAAATCATTCCGTGAGGTATATTGAGTATATTGGGTACTGCGAACACTGCTGCCGTTAGCGTAAGTGTTCTGTGAATTTTAGCCTGAACGTGATCGGTTTGCCATTGAAGTAATGCCGCACTTATTTATAACAGAAGAATACGTTAATATGGTATTCATTTACGGTGTGTGTGTCATGACAATGTTACAGCTGCAGCAGTAGAATATGAAATACGTTTTGCGAATCGCAGGATTCCAGATCCTTAAACAACTAGCGCGACTTTTTGCTCCGGGAAGTAGTTCATTACCTAGTATTTGTACCAATTATAAACATTCTGTCCAACATAACGCTATTTTTGATGAAATTATTATCGATGCAGTTCAGCGCAGATCAGGCATAAGTCAGGATGACTTTCTAAGCCGACCGGAGTTTTGCATTCGATGGTTTGAAAGACACTTCAACAAAACAAGTTTTATCCTTATCATAAACAGCCAATTCAACCAGGAGACGATCCGCTTCGCTTGGAATTCTGCAATTGGTGGAATACAAGTCGACAACTCTACAAGTATGTTTTGTTTACCGATGAGGCAAATTTCATTCAAGACGGCGTCAAAAAATTACGCAATGAACATACGTGAACAAAAGTGAGTCCTCATGAGACGGTGGAAGGTAATTTTCAACACCGATTTAGGTGTCAATTATTAGGTCAATGTATGGTGCGGCCTTCTTCACAGTAAGCCGTTTGCATCGTTTATATTACCTATCCGCTTAAATGTGAGGTCTAGTTGCACTTCAACAAAAACTTCCGCAGCTGCTTGAAGATGTTCCTCTAGCTCTGAGACGCAAAGATTACTTCCAGCATAGTGTGGCGCCTCCCCATAACTCTTGTGCCGTTTCCACTCACATAAATCATCGCTTCCCTGAGAAATGGATCGGTCGTGGAAGTCCATACTCCTACCCCCAAGATCAAATGAAACTTTAGATTTTTGAGTTGGGATGAATGAAAAATAAGAAAGAAAAGCATGCCAAAAATGTGTGAAAATGGCGGGCTTATCTTTGAAAATTTATTATAAAGTGTACGTATAATGAACTTTAGTGTACTATTTCTAAATAAAATTCGAATTTTCTAACTTTTCTTTGTTTTAATCCACTTATCTTACACTATTTCGTTTAATTTAATTTTTTTGTTTAATTTTAATTAAATGATCTACAAGATTGGTCTAAAAGTTATGTATTATGTGTACAAGTTTAAAAGTTATGTTTATCACCCATTTAACAAAGTTACTGTTCATAAAACATGAAAAAACAAGGTTTTTATCCCAATTTATTGATTACACCAGATTTCTCAAAAAAAAATACTGTAAATACAGTTCTGGACCTATTTTATTCAATTTTTCAAGAAAAAATCACAAGATATCACTAATTCTGCCGCTTAATTTACGTCTTAAAAATTTCATTACGACCTCATTTCAACGAGATAGCTGAAATCCGAGAGAAATTTTTCGCTTGCCGTAACTCGCAAACGAAACATTTTAGGATATATGTTTATATGAACTTTTTCCATTAAGTTGTAAAGCCATTGTAAATAAATTGTAGTGCCAGAAGACCTTCGTGATACACTTTGCATTTTTATTTTTTATCTGATTATAGTCTGTTTAGTAAATTAGTATCTGTTACTTTGCTGGAGGCCTTGGTATAATTACAAAATTAATCTACTACTACTAGTCAGGTTTTTCGAAATAATGATTTGTGTAATGAAATTACAAAAGTATCTGTCTACATTAATTTTAATTACATCTCTCGTACACATTTGATACATAACATAATTAAATCAATGTTTCCGTTATTATTCGTTAAAAATTGCGCCTTTAAGAAATATTTTAGGTAAATCATGTTGTTAATAAATTAAATTGATTAAGGTTCGGAATCATTATTGTTTAATTTTATTTCCAATTTGTTTTATGTATTATATATTAATGATATTTTTTAATGTATTCGTAAGCTTTTTGTTTTAGAAAGGGCTCTTAGTATATCAATTTGCAAAACAAAAAATTAAAAAAACTTTTTTTTAATTAAAAATATAATTAAATTTTTTAAAACATGTTTTTCTTCAGAAATTCATAAATGACAAAAACAAAGAAAACAAAACAATTCCTATTAAAACGTTAAAAGTAATTTTGTTTTCTAGAAAATTTCTTTTAAAATATGTTCTATTTATGAATGGTTAAAAAGAAAAGCGTGGGGCGTTTTGATATATACAACTACTTTATAATTAGAACACGCCCCACGCTTTTCTTTTTAGTCATGCATAAATAGAAAATTTGTTTAAAAGTAATCTTCTTGAAAATAAAAATACTTTTAACTTTATAATACGAATTATTTTTTTTCTTTTTTGAAGCAAAATGTTTAATTTTTTTTTTCTACTTCTAGTCATAATTAAAATGAAAGTATTATCAAATTGTACTAAAATATTAAGTAACTTTAAATAAGACACGATAAACCACAATGACTCAGAACTGTTAATATATATTACTGAATGTCTCATTTATTTATTGTTGTTTATGTCATACTGCAGTCAGAGAATACAAACAGTTGTCATACCCTGAGTGATTTGTTTTTATAAATCATTTTAAAATATTCAAAAGTAGTTTTTACCATTACCATTCCGTCTTAGAGTCTTTACTCCCGTTTTTCCGGGATTAAATGGAGATATTAGGGAAGATTTCTATATCTTTCATGATAACTGACTCCAAAAGTATAGAACAGCATAATAATGATAGATGTTAATTAATTTGATTCTAATTCTCAGCATTACAAATGTAATTATTTATTTAATTGATTCTTTGCTATTCAATCATCTAGTTACTTTTAATAAGTTGAAATTATTTTTCGTTCTACTAACAAGTGAAGTCATTCTGTCTGCTACTTAATTAATTGCTGGTGTCAGTTGGTTTACTTGCTACCACTCTAGGAATATCATCATAACATAATCCAGAAAATATTTTTTTTTTTTATTATAATGTTTATATAAACATATACGTTTATTATAAATAATATGTTTATATATTTATTTATGTTTTTTATATAAGAATTTTTTTATGCAATAGAAACGTAAAAATATATAATAATACTAACATATGTTGTAATATTATAAGCATATTTTACTATGACATAAAGGAGAAGAGAGTTTTTGTTTGTTGGGAAAAACAAAAAAACTACAAGATCAATCGCAACCAAATTTTACCCATGTTTCTTAGCATAAGTTTCTTGACATATGATATAATATTTCTTGGTATAATAGGCTTTTAGATATACTTCATCTTGAAAAAATCATAAAAATATATATTTTTATGTTGTAATGGAGATTCGCCGGTTGAAGCACAAACTTTTAATGGATTAAAATAATGAACTGTCACACTCCATCAATGTGTGAGCTGGGTTTGAATTGAAAATTACATTTAAATCGATTTAATAACATTAAAAAAATAACAGAATTAAATTTACGTTAAATATAATATTATTAAATAAATTTTTAAAATGTCTGTTTAACAATAATGGGCTTCCTTTGGGACTGCGTGTGAAGCTAAGAGTGTGAGATGATGCTAGCACTTCGTACGAGGGTAATCCAATCATCACCATCAACAGGTAACAAACTGGAGTGCTCCTGGGACGCTGCTTTGGGAAGTTCAATGGGGTGCTTTTATAATATCTCTTCAACAATCATCCGATTTCAGAATTCAAACGTGATATTTGTTAGTAGGTTGAAGGCTAACTTTGCATGCATCAGGTACACTCTCGATTTAACAGATCACGGTTATTCGGAAATGTGTAATATACATATATATAAATTTGTCTGTTTATTTGTTATCGCATCGCGCGAACTAACTGACTTGATTACTTTTAAATTGAAGGATACATTAGTCTTATCCTAGGGAAGGTTTTAAACCATCGACCGCCGAGACCTTAGCTCCCTTGAAGATTGAAGGTTGTGAATTAAAGAATTCATTAAGGAAAAACACAATAATTTTCTATTTCATTATTATTATTTCTGATACCGTGGCAAAGAAATAAGTTATGAATTTTTCGTCGGCATAGGTGTGTACTTTAGTTTTCATATTTACTTAATAGTAAAAGATACTAAAATACTTCCTTTTTACTTAATAGTAAAGAAACTGAAATTTAGTTTCTTTTTCAGGTTTCTATAAAGCCCGAATACTGTAATTATTATTTTTATCAGTATTTTTCTCACAACGGACAACGTACAGTGCGGGAGGTCCAGGGGGTGGAGCCCTCTGGGTAGATGGGAATGGCGAGCGTAGCGAGCTCTGGCCACGGGGTAGATCTCTTAACTCCCGGAGAATTGAGGTGCCCCTGAATTGGCTACGGGATTCGCCTGAGCTGACCTGAGCCCCGAGGGTCTAGGTTCTGGCTAGACGGGCCGGCTGGTATATATATAAAACAGGATAATAGATTTGTGAATAGTTGGTTACATGAGGAAGAAATTAGAGTAGGTGAGCTCATTCAAGTACTTAGGAAGCGTAATTAATGGAATTTGTACTTAGGGGAGATTAAGAAGATTCTCCAATGGAAAAACAATAACTAGAAGGACTGTCAAAATGTCCCCCGATTTGATCTTCGTGTTAGTTAATAATTTACTTTAAAAAGAAGTAGCTAATAAAATATTAAAAACTCATATGAACTTACAATTTTGTCATCTTATTATCAAAAAAGCAACCGCACAACATATTCTACTGAACTCTTCTACGAGTATATATTAAACAAAAATTTCCCTGATGTAAATAGGTCACGAAAATGTGTACTGATTCCAGAACTAAAAGATAAAGTTGTGTAATACGGTTTTGTCAGAAAGTGAAGAAAATAGAATGTGTACAGAGTGAAAACTGAAGAGTAGACGAAGAAAGACACCTCTGGAGTAAGATATTACAAAAGGAGAAATTTCATGGATTGGTTGTATTAACAAGGGACCACTTCGTATAAGGAAAGACAGAAATAAAAAGAGAATTAGTATGTTGTCGGACATGAAAGGAAGTTATATTTAGATAAAGACCGAAGCAAAGGATAGAGATAGAAAAAACATTTGATACCTGTCGTGAGACAGTTATACTGAAGGTGAGGAATATAACACAATAAAATCATTGTCATATGTAACCTAATTTGTCTCAAATATTAAAGTAAGTTTAATCCAATTTAGTATTTTTTTTTTACAAAATTTGTTTTTAAATTCCTTTATTTTATTTACCCTCACCTTGACATCTTTATTTTCAATGATTTTACCGTCTTATATACTCAAGCCCCTTAACACACCTTTTTAATTTAAAGCCATTTTTAAAGTAAATACTAACTAAATTTATCAATCAATCTAAAATTAATCGAGATTACTTATTTCATTTGTATGTTCATTTACAGTTTCTTTTTTTTGGGGGGGAATGGGGTGATAACGTAGAAATTTCATTGTAACGTTATTTAAGTTTAAATAAACCAAAAATAGTTTTAAAAATATAAAAAATTGATAAATTGCGTTCAAGCCATTATTATTTTTTTTGGAGGGAATGACTTGCACTATTTATTATTTGCAATATTTATTACTATGTCTAGGAAGACATTAAAAAATTCGGTTCAGAAATAAACACCCCTAAGTAAAAAGATAATTTTTTCTATTTTGGGAAGGGGGAATTCTAAGGCAAATTGTTTTTTTTTTTTATGGTAAGATAAACATTTACGAATGCATTGAGCTTAATATAAAGTGGGGTTTCGTTGAAAAGTTTTTCAGAAAATTGATCACAAAATTTTACCAACAAATTTCCCCATATGTTCTAGTCTCTGTGCCAAATTTCATTAAAATCGATTTATCCAGTCATAAGTTATTCATCTTTAAACACATCAACACGTATATATGTACGAATATCAGCTCCTTCTTTTTGTTTTGTTTTTTGGGGTCCCTGGTTCATGAAACGTCAAGAAATAAAAAAATCTAGACCTCATTTATTCCGGCCTCCATGGCTCGAGTGATAGCGTCTCCGCCTTTCATCCAGAGATCTTGAGTTCGAATCCCGGTCAGACATGGCATTTTCAGACGCTGCAAATCATTCATCTCATCCCTGATGTAATACATAACGGTGGTTTCGGGGGTAAAAAAAAAAGACGCCATTTTTTTGATTGATTAGCATACTTTCCTCCTTGAAGTATAACTATAGGTATATGGCGACATGAATGTAATACATGGCAATACGGGAGCTGATTTTGCACATTAAAGGGGATTAATACAAGAAAATAAATTCCTGTAAACTTAAAAATAAAAATAATTCGATCTGATTTCCGATCAGAGGATAAAATAGAGCCATACTGAAATTTTGTAGCCAAATTACGGAGAAAAATGTGATTGATTTTTTATGTTATTTTTGATTTGATCTATTGAAAAACTCAAGTCCCAGTGCTATATATTTAACACTTTCAAAGAAATTTTTGTCCAAAAATTGGAGTAATAAAAAAAAAACGCTTTGTTAAAACGCTAGATTTACCATTAAAAATGTTTTTATTCAGAAACTAACTTTCTTCAAATTTCCGGTAATGAAATAAATATTTCTAACAAAATTTGTATAGAATGCAATTCTAAGAAAAATTTATATTAGGGTAATAGAAAACAAACAAAAATATTGGATATTCGACTTAAATTCAGGAAAAATACATTAAAATGTTACAAAAAAATCTATAATATTTAAACAAAATCAGAATTTTCTTCATAAAGCTAAAATAATTCATTACATTTAAAATAATTAAATTATCTGTCGATCTCCGGGGCAAATTAGTAGTGTTTCGTCCTTCATACGAACTATCCGTATTCGAATCCTGACCAGGCATAGCATTTTTCATATTGTAAAAAATTTCCATTTCATGTTCCCATCGTACAAATTACTTTTCAGTAAACCTACTAAGCAATAGGAATGACATTAGAAAGTTGAACCGACTGTAAGTTTTAGACTTAATGTCTATAGAGTCTTAATAAACTCGGTTGCAAGTATTATTCATTATCTACTCGATATTTAATTTCAAATTGCTGCATATAATTTCCTTTTCTTTTTTTTCATTTGGTCATCTTTTTTTTATTTCTACTTATTATGTCTTATTTTGATTTCTGTTATTCTAGTGATTCTAGGTAACATTTGAAATTGTGTGCTTAACTAAGAAGCTTTTTATTATACTAGCATATAATTTTTTAGAAGTTTCGCTGAGGGTTCCTTATCATGTGATTTGGGATGTGATCATTTTACTAAATATTTATGTAAATGTAACCTATTATAAACAAGCTTTGAAAGAAAAAGAAATGGAAAAAGATTTGTGCCATGCACAAGCTTCCAGCTTATATTGTGAATTAGTCATCAAAAAAAAATAAAAACTAATCTGAAAAAAAGCTGATCAACAATCAATTTTCTTATTGTTTACGAATAATTTTATATATGGAAAAAATCATATAAACAAAAATTATGTTATGTTATATGAGTGGAAATTTATTAGACCTTGAATTTTATGATTCTTTTTTAGAAACTCTTTACAAAATATATTACGGTTAGTTCATTCACATTGCTATAAGTACTTAAGTCTTTTTTCAACCATTTGATAAATTTCAAAAATTTATGTTTTTCAAGTGGGAAAAACTGGAATAAAATCTTCTTCTTAACCAGTCCATTAAAAAGTAATTATTACATATTTTTGATTTATTAAAATCAGACAATTTTTTTTTAAAATCAATTGATACTCGGTATACATATAACATTAATGATTATTAAGGAAGAAAAACTTAAATTAAAAATGAGTACTTCATATTAATCCGCCACGGTTTTTAAAATCACGGGATATTTTTAACTATATCTTCTGTGGTTAAATATAAAGATAAATCAACGACAGATAATAATAGTTTGTATATTTATTGTAAGTTTGAAAAGCAAAAAGATAATTAATTTGGAATTTTATGGTGAGTTTATTTACATGTCTTTTTTTAACGACATAATACAACAGTTTGGAGATGGATGAGTTATTGTGCAGCATTTTAATATTTAAATGTTAATTTTGTTTTATTGTTTTATGTTTAAGGTGATCTGAGGAAAAATACTAAAATTTTGGCAAAAAGGTTTTGTAATAATTTTTTTAATGTTAAAATAATAATAGAGTAAAAATAAAATTTTATCACGTAGGGATAATATAATATTTCTAATAATAACAATTGGAGTTTCATGATTTTTGTTTCAGAATCATACTACTAAATTGAAACAGTTTCAGGATTGAAACTGTTTTAGTTTAGTAATTTCAGTTTAGTAGTTTGATTCACATTAGGAGTAGACCTAGAGACCGAGTATTCTTTTGTTCAGACATTTTAATAATTGCCACAATAACAGAAATTAACATTTTCAGATTGTTTGTAAGAATAAATACATTATAAGGAAAAAATAAATATTCTAGAAATGATGATTAAGAGAATATGAGAGGACAAGGAAAACCATAAAATGTATTTTTACAGTACTGCAAACAGAATGTTTAAAACGCACTAAATTTTTTATTTAAACAATAATCTAATTGGAAATTAAATAACTTATATTTCCTTGCACGTTTAACATGGAATACTTTTAAAATATTTCGTTTAATAACACGATTCTTTTATTCATGGACAATGAGAACGTTCTTTCTCTAAATTTCAGAATAAAATAATGTTTAAAAAGAGAAATAGACATTTAAAAACGCAGTAAAAGATATAAAACCATAATTAAATTATTTTTCTAAAATTTAACTTTTTTAAGTTGTCTGTATATTAACCACTACCTGTAAGTATTAGAAATCCAACTACGTAAAAATTCAGCACCGATTTCTAAATATTGATATTTAAAAGATTTAAAACCTCTCTACATCTTTTGGTATGTTCTTTAGTCAGTTTCAGTTATTAAATTTTTATCTTATTTTCCACATCTTAATTTTTAAAAAAAAATTTTTTTTTATTTATAGTTACATCAACCATAATATTCATTAGCTACTTAAATATAATTACACGATCATAAATCATTAAACAATAAACACCAAATACAATAAACAATATACATCAGACAAAAAAAAATAAACTAGAAAAAGAATAATGAATGGGTAATAAATACTGGAACATCAGTACTAGTCTATTTTGACTGCGCGTAAAAAGGATTCCGTAAGGGATCTCACGTAAGCAAAATCGCTAAATTAAGGTTTTCATCCTATCATCAGAGAGATAACGATAGAGAAGTTGTTAGGGATGTAGGATGTAGAGAGTATACCGAAATGAAACGACTGGCATTAGATAGGTAATCTTGAAAAGCTGCATAAAACCAGTCAAACGACTGAAGACAAAAAAAATCAAAAGAGAAACCGCAACAGTCTTTTGATGTATTTATTCTGGTTGAATAAACACTTCTGAACACACATCTGAACGCTAGTTTAATTGTTGTCGTATAGACCGGAACGTTGAGCAGTCCATGATTAAGTGGTTTACGGACCATTTTACTTCGCATGCCACACAGTTCTGCTGAGGAAAGCCAAATAGATGGGCGTGGGTTAGCTTTGCGTGTCCAATCCTCAGCCAAGTTAGGATGACTTGGTCTCTTTTGTTATTTGGGATAAAAGGTTTCCAAACATGCTTTTTGGATGCCGTGTAAGGAATTAGCAGCCAGAACTTATTCCACCGAGTATGTAGTTTGACACGGACTGTCTTCATGAAGTCGCTCACATGTTAATCCTAATCGGAGGCCTTTTATTGCCGCTTTTTTAGCAGCCTCATCAGCCCGTTCGTTCCCGAGGATGCCGCAATGGCTCGGGACCCATACGAATACCACTGTCTTGTTAATTCTTGAGAGATATCTTAGATTATTTGAAAGATGAGTTCAGATCGTCTGGAACTCAAACTCTCAGGTACACTCTTAGAGTCAGTAATTATATTACCAGGAGGCTGCCGTCACTACAAGTCTCGATAACACTCAAGTCAGAGTAAATTGCGTAGGCCTCGCAAAAGAACGCAGAGGAATAGGCACTAAGCTTATTTATTATCTCTTTGACAGGGAGTATTATTGATCAGTCACATCCGTCGGCCGAGACAGAACCGACCATATAGATGTATATGTACCCATTATACTTAGTCATCTCGCTAAATTGGTTACTAGCAGATTGTTAACGTGGGTTCCGTTTACGTCTTCCAGATGGTAAATGTTCAATCATTCAAATATTATTATTGTTTTTAGAATATTATTTAAAATATGAATAAAATGTAAAATAACTCATATGAAAAAAGCAGTGAGAAACCTGTGTTTCATTAAAAATAAGAATATAAATATAAAGAAAAGACTTAAAATTACTTCTACTGAGAGTCAAATATTTAAGGCTTATTGAATGCGAGTACGTGAATTTTTTTAAACCCTAACTTTTCCAATGAATTTTTTTCGTAATGTTACTTTGAATAATTAAATGATATCAGGTTGTGTAATTAAACAGTAATAAAAAAATTATAAATTCGAATATCTTAATAACTTCTATAATGTAATTATACGTTAAAAAAAAATTTTACGTTATAAAAAATTGTACACTTGCATTAATAAATTGAATTATCGAAATCATTTCATGTAGTGAAAAGTAAGGCTTGAAAAATTGAATTAACTTCTATTTTTTTTTTTTTCAATGTGTGTAAGCAAAAATGATAATATCGAATTTGTAATAACAATTGTTTATTTAATTCTTCATAATAATTAATCTAGCATACTTCTTTAATATATTTTTGTGACGGCTGTATGATAATGTTTGAATTACGCGGCTGGAACATAAATCATAATAAGAGTCATTATGAAAAATATTTTCATTATAATAAAGGTGGGTGTTCAACCAATTAAAAGCCTACTATTAAAAAGCAGACGTTAATCTGAAAATAACCTATTATTACCAATAAGCCTATTATTACCATAGAAGTAAAAGAAAAGAAAAAAAAATTATACGGTCAATTCATGGATTGGAAATAATCGAAAAATGTATTGCTTGTTTTTTTAAAGTGCCTAAAAATTGAAATAAACATCTCTTTGGAACATTATTTGATAATAAAATCTACTCTGAATTTGAAACATGCAACAGACATAACAAAGTACGCTAAGCTGACTGGCTACTTTTTTAAAAATAAAATCAGAGGCTAAACAGTGTATTCTACCAATGATTTAAATCAATAATCCCAACATTTTTCTTAGCCGTAGATAAAATACGGTATGCAACTCTCAACAGCGGCCACTAATGCACTCTTGCCAAGTTTAGTACACTCGTCAAAGATCATATTGTAACTTCGCATTCGTGCGTCAACGGCTATTATGATAACTCGTGGCATAATGTTTTATTAATAAATTAACTTAATTTAAGAAAATATTTTATATCAACGGCTAAGATTTTGTAAAACTTGCTTATTTCTAGGGGTAAAAAATTTCTAGGATATAAAATTATCGTGGTAGAACTACCACGATAATTTTAATGATTTTTTGTGCTGTTCGAAATGTTTTCTGGATATCTTCTTTTTTTTTAATTATTAAAATGCTTTCTTTTTCGATTAATTCTTTAACCATTAAGATTTAAAATTTGGAATATTTTTTAATCGATTTCCCGCTCCAAAAGATTAGAATATTTTTGTGTTAAAAAAGAAAAATCGATAATCTCGATTGCCTTGAAATCTAAATGACCTACACTTTCTTGTACTTATTTATTAAATCCTTTTCGTGAATTTTATGCACCTGTACCTGACTACATCAATGAATCTAAGGTCAAATTGTACAATTTCTTGAACATTTTCTTCCGCTAAAAAAAAAAGTTTTAGGTTACATTACTTCAAAAATCAGTTTTTTCTATATTTATTTTAATTTTTACCTTTTTTTATAATTACATTATTTTCTAACATACGAAATACTTCATTTAAAATTCAAAATACCTCACTAAAAATACTTAAACCAAAACTTTCTTTTTGTAGTGGTATCTTTTTGGAAATTTTTTTACTTACACTATAACCTTTTCTTTTGTGTTGATCATTTTCCATATTGTAATGTTTTGACGAAGTGAAAGCTCTAATTTTCTAGGAACAAAATAAAGTAAATACTTTCTTATTCAAAAAGCCTTTTAAATAAAACACCTATGTCAGCAAATCTTTTAGTGTGTATTGATGATTGATTTGTAAGCTACCCTATGGTACAATGCGTTTGGAAAGTTGCTGTGCACTGGAATTAAGTAAGTGGAATGACGAAACCTTTTTAATTATTACCTTGTATTTATATTTCATTATTTTATATAAACGGATATTATAATAACTGAAATGACCTCCTCCAACATCAATACAACACGTTTCAATTTGTTTTCAAACACTTTAACCAGCGATGTATTGGGATGTCTCGTACGTGTGTCGATATTGCGGTTTTTAGTTCGTTAATCGTGTGTGGTCTGTTGCGATACATTGTTTGTTTAGTTTCCCCCCATAGAAAGTATTCAGATCAGGCGATCATGCAGGCCATAAATTCCTCTAAACGATTCGTTAACAAGAAACATTTCGTAAAACGTCATTGATCTGTTATCTGTGAACACTGTGATGCCACCTTGTTGGAACCAACCGTGATTGACTTCCACTTCTGTTAACTGACTTTAACATTGCGTTCTACTTACACCGACTCAGACCCAAATTTTTGCTTCATATAATTCATATGGGTTAGTTGTCGACCAAAATCGTGTATTTTGTGATTAATATACCTTCCGGTGAAAACACACTTCATCTGTGAAAAACGTTATGTCGAGGATACCTATGGAATTTTGGTCAATAAAATGTGTAAACCATTGAAAATAATTTACTCTTTTGACATGATGTGTAGGTTTCACTTTAACATACAATTCTTTGTAGAGGAACATTTTCAGTTCTTTTTTTACAGCTTTATGTACAGTAGCAAGTCCAATATCTTTCTGATGTACTAACTTACGCACTAACTTTTATACACTTTCAGCCATAGCATCCGAATCAAGCATCTTCTGTTCATTTAGTTCAGGTGATGGTCTATCACTTTGATCAACGTCTTCAATAAAGTCTACTGCCCGAAATATTTTGATTACAGTTCTTACTGCATTGCGGTGAGGAACAAGAGTATTTGGGAACTTTTCAGAAAATCTGTGCTTCACTAAATTATACACTTGTCAGCTTCATGAAAGAAGTATTCAACGAGTAAAATGCGTTCCTTTACCGAAAGTACAATGGTCTTTCGGTAGGAGCGTTTTATCGCAACTATTGATTCCGATAAACGAAACAATACGAAATGACATACTTTCCATCACAACTCAGCAACTGTCTTGGTTTATTATTGAGCAACACCCAAAGGACCCAGAGGACAACCAAAAACGCAAAAAGAACAGAATGCACCACATAATTCTAAAGCATAGTGCACAGCGGCTTTCCGAACGCATTGTATAAATGATACATTATGAGTTCTCAACACGAATCAAATCAGCAAGCATCAAATATGTAAAAACCTATAAAAAAGTACAAACTTAAAAACCGTAAACATCCAAAAATGAAACTTTTGTATCATTAACTTTCTAACTGTTTCTATTAATACATCCGAAAATAAAGTAATATTCTTAACTTGAAACTTTTAAATAATGAATATACCAAAAAAATATTCAAGACATAATACTCACATGAATTGGACTAAAAAATCTCATGTTCACAAACTATCCAGAACTTCAGAGAGAGTTGGCCCACAACTCTCTCTCACGGAGAACTAAGGTACGAATTAACCCCAGTTCCTTACAGGTTACAGGTTTTAGGCATACTTGGGTCCCTTAGATTCTCCCCGGATTTTGATTATTGCGGGGAGTAGGATTACACAGAACACAACTGTGTTCTTGTGCTATCGGTTCCTGCAGCATACCAAAGCATAGAATTCGGCGTTTGTGATTATACTGCCGTCCGACCAATCGTGGAATGTGGTATCCACTATTTTGGTTAAGATTATCCAGATAAAGATCGCGGAAGAAATGCATATATGAGAAAGTCCTCCTGAATTTCTCTTGGTCAAGGTGTCTTCATATGAAAGCAGACTCTGCCCCAAGTTGAAAGTAAAAATAAAAACATATTGTCACCAACTACCTACCCTTACTTATTTCCCCGCTTTTCACTGAACGTCACATTCATTCTGTTTGTTGAATATTTTTCTGTTTGGTGGTTAACGTTTTGGAGGGTTAACAGAATTTAATATATTGTTAAAAATGATTTCAACTTAAATCAGGACGATTTTTTTTCTTTATATATATTTTTTATTGGTTAATTCGGGAATTAATAAAATATCTTTTGACATTTGGGATTGAGTACTACTATTATACAAAAATTTATTTATCCGTTAGCATAAACAACCAAATGTTAAAAATTTGTAGTTATGTATGTAATATATAATTGTAATCAGTGGCAATTTAGAGTCACTCCACCACTTCCATTTCTTTCCCTAAATTATTTCCAGCGGCACATTGAACCTGATTCTTTATAACTACAACTGTAATCTCATATCTATCCATTTTCTCACTTTTTTTTATCTATTAAATAATCATATAGACATTCTCATTACCATTCATTATACATATATATTTTAATTAAACATTGTTTATAACATTATGAACAAACAAATAAATAGCTGGATACAATTTGATTGAAAGAGTAATTTGTATTTTATCGAAATACCCATTAAAGATTAGATTGACAATAAAATTATAGGGAATGACAACTATTTACAGGTTTAACAAAGTTTTTGTGGTTTGACTAAATTAAATTTCAGTTTATTAAAATTAAACACAAATTTGAGAAGTTAAAATTTAATAAAAAAAAAAACAAAATACACAAACTGGATTGGAAAAGTGCTTTAATAAAACAATTTTTAAACAACATAATACAAATGAAAACAAATAAAAAAACTTATCAATAACAGAAAAAAATGAATAGAAAATAGATTTAAAATATCACATATTTTTAGTTTTTCAAAAAATGATTACATATCAAAGCTTATTATATAAATTAATATGTAATATTACATATTATTAGTTATTTTTTACATAAATTATTACATATCAAAGCTCATGTTTACAGCTTTATCAAGTAAGTTACTTGATAAAGCTGTAAATATTTATTCAGAGCAGTTGCTCAATGAAGCCGCCAATATGTTCAGTGCATAGTTCAGCTCGGCGAATCCATGCTTTCACGATTAAAAGCATCATTATTATTCCCAATAGTAACTCCAGTTTCTATTACGCGACGTCTCAATTCTTCTTGTGTGCCAGTACGAGCGGAATAGACCAAACGTCTTCGTCCAACCCTAAAGAAAAAGGTCTGCTGGCGTGAGATCGGGAGATCGAAATGGCTATTTTACTCATTCGATTCGACCAATTCATTGCTTACTAGTTGTTTTATTTAAATGATTCATTATATCCCGAAAATACTAAGCAGGTGCGCCTTACTTGACAACACATCTGCATTCTATCTTCAAGTAGATATCATTCAAGAAACAAAAAAATAAAAAAAGATATCATTCAAGAGTTCCATCAGATTTGTTTGCAAAAAAATGC
Source organism: Zanna intricata (assembly GCA_010016005.3). Classification (NCBI taxonomy): domain Eukaryota; kingdom Metazoa; phylum Arthropoda; class Insecta; order Hemiptera; family Fulgoridae; genus Zanna; species Zanna intricata. Next base: position 6,036 of record JAAAKQ030509350.1, on the reverse strand, counting down.
CGGTAGCTGCTTTCCAATGAGGTTTGGCGGTAAGAAAAAAACGCCGTCAGATTATCACCAAGAAGAATACACCGTACATTAAACGAAGAATTGCGTTGGAAATGACTTGTATCAGTCTCGCGAGGAATGAGTTAAAAAGTTAAAAAGAATGAAGATCCATAGACTGAACCCGATATAGTGAATTGTGATTGGTTATCTCTCATTTTTGTAGTATGGTAAAGTATACTCCTAACATTACTGTTAGTATTAGTGATTTATTTGATAGTTTTAGCTTTCTTGCCAGTATAGCTTGATGAGCCCAAGAGTTACTCTTACTCCCGATGAAATTAAGATGATTGTGTTTAATAGTGGAACTTCTATTGGGTTAAACGTTTTGATTGATTTTGGTGACCAGTTTATTCCGATTTCAATTGAAGGGGATAAGCTGGAGTGAAAAAATATTCAGAATAGTGATAGAAAGAATATTACTTCTGAGATGATAAATGTGATTATCCCTATTTTTATTAGTGATTTAACTTTTAATGTGTGATTTCCTTGGAAAATTGACTCTCGGGTTACATCTCGTCATCATAATCTTGTCGTTAATGTTAGTGTAATTGTTCCTATTATTATTAGACTTGTTTCTTTAGTTTGTATTCAATTTGTTGTTCCTACCATTAATGTTATAATGTTTATTGATGCTAAGATCGACCAGGGTCTTTTAGTTACTATATGGAAGGGGTGATTTTTTTTCATATGGAATTTCTCTGGAGAACCGCGGGAAACCCAGATTTCGGAACATTGCCCGAAGAATAGACCTGGTTTATTTACACATATTCTAATCTGATTTAATCGTCCAGGCACTGCGTCTATTTTTACTCCTATTGATGGAATAGTTCATGAATGAATAACATCTGAAGATGATACAATGACTCGCATCTGTGTTATATAAGGTACTGTTATTCGATTATCTACTTCAATTAATCGGAAAGAATTTGATGTTTCTGGGGTTTTTATATATGATTCGAATTCTAGTTTTTTCTAGATTTTCTTCTATGACAGTGTGTGTGTTTATAAATATAACGTACATTTCTAAAGCGCAGTTGAATAATGGCGATGAGCGCTCATCACCTTGGCACAGTTCTATTTCGATCTTAAACGATTTTGAGAGCTCGCCTGAATTTTACCTTTGATTTATTGCTAGTGGAGATCATTTTTATCAATTATTAATGTTATTAATAAATTATTTATTTATTAATGTTATTATAATGTCATTAATTCCATATATAGTCCGAGGTGTCTCAGAATTTTTTGTAGGAACTCTCTGCGGATGCAGTCATAAGCTTTCTTGAAAACTACAAACGTTATCACCATGTCCCTACTTATTTTCCTGATGTAATCTATTATTAGCTTGACTCATAATCTGGTCTGGACAGCATCTCCAGGATCTGAAACCTCTCTGTTATTTTCCTAGTTCTTTCTTGAGTTTGGAATCGATCCTGTTCAGGCTGATTTTTGAAAGAATTTTGTATATTGTGTCTTGGAGTGAGATTCTCCTATAATTGTTAGGGTCTATTTTGTCCCTTTTTTTTGAAGCGGATGGGTGAAGGTTGTTGCCCAGTGTTCTGGTAGTTCTTTTTTGATCCAGCTGTTGAAGAAGGGCAATTCTTGCTAATATTTCTGAACTTTTCCAGATATCTACAAAAGTCTAATCTTCTCCTGCTGCTTTGTAATTCTTCAACTCACCGTGCTTGGAAGACTTCTTTTACTGTGGGAGGGTTAATGTTTTCTCTAGTGGTGTTGAAGTCTAGGAATTCTGTCGGTTCTTCGCAATTTAGGAGTTTGTTGAAATATTTAACAAGGATTTCCGCATTGTGTTTATTGTTATGGACCAGTTTACCGTTTTCATTCTTTATTAAAAGAGTTGAGGATTCGTACTTTTTGAGATGATTTTTGAAGGTTTCTTAGAAATCTCTTGACTGTTTTTTCCGTGAATTCTTCTATTGACTACATTGTGTCTTTTTTTATTCTCCTTAGGATTCGCATAGTTTTTTTTCTTTTACTAGATTTTGTAAGGGTGGTTCTGATTTTTGGGATTGGTGAAATGGCAATACCAGACGTCTTTTCTTAACTGTTTCGTCACATTCGTTGTTCCACCATTAATGTTTTTTACGGTATTTTATTGGACTAATTCATCTGTGATTTATTTAAGATTGTTGACTAGATCTTGAGTTCATACGTGATTGTTATTTTATCGGTTTCTTTTTGGTAATTTTCATTCTTGATAAGTTGGGTAGGGTACAGTTTTATTTTATTTTTAGGGACTTCATTTTGTAGCTTTCTTTGGGAGGAAGTAAATTTAATTTAAATTTTGAATACCTGGTGATCTGAGTCAGAGTCTACTCCTCGGAGAACGTTTACGTTGTAGATCTCCTTGTGGTGGTGTTTTTCCGTAAACACATTGTCTAGTTGATTATCTTTAGAGTTTTCAGGATGTTTCCGGTTTTGAATTTTTGAGGTTCCTCATGAAATATTTGGATTTTGAGATTATATTGTGGTTTCTGCAGAGGTCAATGGGTGTCTCTGTCCGTTTCTGTTTGTTTTTTTTTTTGAGGAGGCCATTTTACGTTTATGTCACGGCATCTTCTTTCTCTGTCTAATTTTGCATTAAAGTCCGAATTGTTTAACATGGTTTTGGGGATGTTATTTATATATTCAGTGCGTTTATTTAGGTCGAGTAGATTCCAGACTTTTAATGTTTCTTTACAGTTTTTTGGAGAGTTATTTTATAATAACTCTCACATTATACATTATAATAATAAAACCCTTAGAGAGGAATAATGTAGATTCTATTAGAAGATTTTAGGGTGAGTGTTGAATATTTTGGAGATTGTCATTTGAATTCTTTTATGAACTTTATTATTTTGAGGCTGACTGAAAAGCCAATTCCAAACTGTAGAACATTTTTCATAATTCTTTTCCCAGGAATATCTTCAGATTTCGTGGCGTCCTGGTCGGTATATATACCAAACAATATATATATTGTTATCACATGCTTAATGTAAATCGGCGGACGCAACGCGTGAGAGCTCAGATGTCATCGGGAATGCAGTATACGTACGCGCGTACACAGGCGCGTATCACACCACATAGCTAGCTGCTCACGCAGATCCCTCTACCATAGCGGCGCTGCGCTGTGACCCTACCACAACGCGCTCAATTAAATGAAGGCTTCTTGGCGTGAATTGTCACATCATCGTCGATCACCCACTGGAGAAGACCTAGAAGAAGCAGAAGATGGAAAAATACCGAAGAAGTTCCCTGGTCGGCTCAACGGGGGACCACTCCGCCGGAGCAGCAGCTGGCCGGACCGCTGAGGAAACCGCTGGATGCGGACGCTATCTTTCCGCTCCAGCTCGCCGGGCTTCAATCGCTGTGGCCGGCGGATACAGCTGCGAGAGCCGGCCCAGCGTGGGATTGCTCCGAGAGAACCGCCTCGGCCGCGCCAGCGAATGATGACCAACGCCGAACTGACACTGCGGGGCTATGGAGGTCTCCACTACTACGCTGTAGTGGGAACCCAACTGCCGCTGAGGGAAAGCCTGGTCTGATTTCAAAGAACAAGAAACAGAATGGCTTTAAAACGGAATAGTTTTAAACTACAACGAGCCACCGAAGCCATTCGGCGACATAAACGGCCCTTTTCAGGGCCACCAGAAGATTTTAAGGTTCCACGTGCCGTCGAAGCCATTCGGCGACAATATATATATATATATAGGAGATTGCAAATTGCCTGGTAACCTCTCGAGAGATGATTCTACAGCCAAAGATAAAAAAAAAGGTTCATATAGGGTTAGAAAAGAGTTCGTTTGCGAGGTATGGCTCATCAAACAGTTAGGGAATTTCTACTTCCTCTGTGTAGTAAAACCGAAATAATACTCTTGGGTATAAATCGAGAAATATTTAGCTTCCTTTTGGTTTTTAATCTACGAAATTGAATAAAAGTGGTACCAGACCCCCCTTTCTCTTAGTTTTTCTGACAAAAGAATTGCAAAACGAAAAGTTTTTCTCAGAAAATACACTTTATTTAGACGTTATTTCCATCAATTTTCTCAGAATTATATTCTCTACAAATTTAATTAGAAATTTTAATTTGTTTATTGGTAAATTGAGAAAGTATTCTAAACCTAAAAAAGTGTATTTTTCAACAAAAATTTAGTGTCTTGATCAGACGACCTGAGCGTGGACAAACAATTGTCATACACCTCCGCACGCACAGTATTTGGTACATTTCATATTATATCAGAAGTAGTTTATAAAAACATTAGTTAATTCATTACCGTCTATTAGAATTCATGAGATAATAAAGAGTTAATATATTCTTTTATTGTACGACTGTTATATCAATAGTATTTGTTCGAATGAATTAAAAAGCAGAAATAATATCAAACAGTACCTTACTTACAGAAACTTTTGTTCTAAATTTGGAAATACACGTTGATTACTCAGTTATTATTTCTATATTTAGTAACACCGGTTTTTTTTTTTTTTTTTTTTTTTTTTTTAATACAATCCATTACATACAATGGAACACATAAAAAAGCATTAAAAAATAAAAATTATTCAGTATTTGTGAATAATGTTAAAAAATATTTACAAACTACGTAATGATGAATCATTTATGTATTACTCACACATATAGTGTGTATATTGAGGTAATGTTGCAGTGAAATGTAATAAGCAATTTATGTAACCAACGCAATATTTATTGCGTTGGTTACTTTAAATTTGGTTGCTTTAAATTTTTAATTGAAATATTTAATAAAATAAATATTTAAATTAAATATTAATTGAAATAATTTTCAATTAATATTCGACATGCTCGATATTAGGCATGTACTGCAAAAATGAAATAATATACTGTATAAAACCTTTGCAGTCCAGTTAATAGGGGGATAAAAAGGTCGATTTTTGAAGAAAATTAATAGAGTTTAGTGAATTACATATGATTTTAGATAAGATTCTCGATCCGTCGAAAATTCGCGAAGATAGAGCGATTTTTTCGCTCTATCCGCTCTCCGCTGATTTGAAGTTACGAATTAAGCCATACTGCAAATACCCATAACTCTTATTCAGAAAATTTTTGCCTAGGAAGTTTACCTTGGCCTACAAAATTGAAAAATCTATTTCCAGCACCTTTGAACGGCCGCCATTTTGTCCAGTTAGGAAAAAAATTTGTCCAGTCGCATATAAATATGTTACACTTACCCTAATCTACAGCTCCATGTTCTTCCCTAAACTCTACTAATCTTTTAGTAAAAAAAATCCTATTGACTGGACTATTAGTATAATACATACTAAAAAATTGATTTATGTATAAGAATGTTATTCTATTGCGTGTTTGAAGAATTCATTCGTTTAGTTTTCTGACAAACCAACTTTTTTCATCTTAGTAACCGAGTTATGCATACATTAGATCATTTACCTTCATACCTTTGCAAATGACGATAGTTAATCTGCTTAAATTTAGAGTATCTAGTTGCTAACTCGTTGAGGAAAATCAGTTGTTTGACAGCTGATTACGAAGTCGAAGGTTCTGAGGTTAAAATCCTAGTAGAAATTAGTTGTTTTTATACGGATTTGAAAACTACACAGTAAACGGTGTAATTCGGTGGTTGGGGTTCAATTTTAACTAGTGAAGATATATTTTTTTTAAATTATACATATGTATGTATATATTACACGAATATAGTAGTCCGAGTTCTGACTATTAACTTACTCATGAAGGTGAAACCACCCTTCATCTGTGAAAAACACTTGATCTAAAATCCCGAAGTATCCTGTAACGGAGTTGTTGAACCATTACTTGTAGCGTACCCTTTTAGGACAATCACCATTAGTCAGATCATGGGAAACTTGCGTTCAACACAGATAATATTTTACATTCTCCATACTTCAGTGTGAGCTGAACCTTTTTTTTTCTTTATCTGTTTAGCCTCCGGAACTACCGTAAGCTATTACTTCAGAGGATGAATGAGGATGATATGTATGAATGTG